>OX638397.1:36081789-36137789 GCA_951813805.1 Limnephilus auricula | reverse complement strand
AAAACTTCCGGTCATTTTATCGAGCAGTGGTCACCAATTTCATTTGTTTTTGCGTTTTTGAATAGCTACTAATAATAGTTTTCGAGAACCCGGGCGTTTAAAAATAAGACAATTTTTTTCTCTCTATGGAGAGCGACACACGCTACTGTACATACTATCAAATAAAGTTTAAAAAAACTTGAGGCAATGATTTATTAAGAACGTTTTTTAAACTTTAGTCCACTTTGTATGAAATCACAATTAAAGAAAGTAAATAAAAGTGGAACATACTATGTGTAAGGTAGCGTCACTTAAACGGGATTAGATTATGGTCTTCAATGAGTTTGAATGCCACCCAATACCAACAGCAGAGTATATTACAATGGTACCTACGGCTGGTAATCTAGCGATGTTTATTATGGTCTTCAATGAGTTTGAATGCCACCCAATACCAACAGCAGAGTATATTACAATGGTACCTACGGCTGGTAATCTAGCGATGTTTATTATGGTCTTCAATGAGTTTGAATGCCACCCATACCAACAGCAGAGTATATTACAATGGTACCTACGGCTGGTAATCTAGCGATGTTTATTATGGTCTTCAATGAGTTTGAATGCCACCCAATACCAACAGCAGAGTATATTACAATGGTACCTACGGCTGGTAATCTAGCGATGTTTATTATGGTCTTCAATGAGTTTGAATGCCACCCAATACCAACAGCAGAGTATATTACAATGGTACCTACGGCTGGTAATCTAGCGATGTTTATTATGGTCTTCAATGAGTTTGAATGCCACCCAATACCAACAGCAGAGTATATTACAATGGTACCTACGGCTGGTAATCTAGCGATGTTTATTATGGTCTTCAATGAGTTTGAATGCCACCCAATACCAACAGCAGAGTATATTACAATGGTACCTACGGCTGGTAATCTAGCGATGTTTATTATGGTCTTCAATGAGTTTGAATGCCACCCAATACCAACAGCAGAGTATATTACAATGGTACCTACGGCTGGTAATCTAGCGATGTTTATTATGGTCTTCAATGAGTTTGAATGCCACCCAATACCAACAGCAGAGTATATTACAATGGTACCTACGGCTGGTAATCTAGCGATGTTTATTATGGTCTTCAATGAGTTTGAATGCCACCCAATACCAACAGCAGAGTATATTACAATGGTACCTACGGCTGGTAATCTAGCGATGTTTATTATGGTCTTCAATGAGTTTGAATGCCACCCAATACCAACAGCAGAGTATATTACAATGGTACCTACGGCTGGTAATCTAGCGATGTTTATTATGGTCTTCAATGAGTTTGAATGCCACCCAATACCAACAGCAGAGTATATTACAATGGTACCTACGGCTGGTAATCTAGCGATGTTTATTATGGTCTTCAATGAGTTTGAATGCCACCCAATACCAACAGCAGAGTATATTACAATGGTACCTACGGCTGGTAATCTAGCGATGTTTATTATGGTCTTCAATGAGTTTGAATGCCACCCAATACCAACAGCAGAGTATATTACAATGGTACCTACGGCTGGTAATCTAGCGATGTTTATTATGGTCTTCAATGAGTTTGAATGCCACCCAATACCAACAGCAGAGTATATTACAATGGTACCTACGGCTGGTAATCTAGCGATGTTTATTATGGTCTTCAATGAGTTTGAATGCCACCCAATACCAACAGCAGAGTATATTACAATGGTACCTACGGCTGGTAATCTAGCGATGTTTATTATGGTCTTCAATGAGTTTGAATGCCACCCAATACCAACAGCAGAGTATATTACAATGGTACCTACGGCTGGTAATCTAGCGATGTTTATTATGGTCTTCAATGAGTTTGAATGCCACCCAATACCAACAGCAGAGTATATTACAATGGTACCTACGGCTGGTAATCTAGCGATGTTTATTATGGTCTTCAATGAGTTTGAATGCCACCCAATACCAACAGCAGAGTATATTACAATGGTACCTACGGCTGGTAATCTAGCGATGTTTATTATGGTCTTCAATGAGTTTGAATGCCACCCAATACCAACAGCAGAGTATATTACAATGGTACCTACGGCTGGTAATCTAGCGATGTTTATTATGGTCTTCAATGAGTTTGAATGCCACCCAATACCAACAGCAGAGTATATTACAATGGTACCTACGGCTGGTAATCTAGCGATGTTTATTAGGGTCTTCAATGAGTTTGAATGCCACCCAATACCAACAGCAGAGTATATTACAATGGTACCTACGGCTGGTAATCTAGCGATGTTTATTATGGTCTTCAATGAGTTTGAATGCCACCCAATACCAACAGCAGAGTATATTACAATGGTACCTACGGCTGGTAATCTAGCGATGTTTATTATGGTCTTCAATGAGTTTGAATGCCACCCAATACCAACAGCAGAGTATATTACAATGGTACCTACGGCTGGTAATCTAGCGATGTTTATTATGGTCTTCAATGAGTTTGAATGCCACCCAATACCAACAGCAGAGTATATTACAATGGTACCTACGGCTGGTAATCTAGCGATGTTTATTATGGTCTTCAATGAGTTTGAATGCACCCAATACCAACAGCAGAGTATATTACAATGGTACCTACGGCTGGTAATCTAGCGATGTTTATTATGGTCTTCAATGAGTTTGAATGCCACCCAATACCAACAGCAGAGTATATTACAATGGTACCTACGGCTGGTAATCTAGCGATGTTTATTATGGTCTTCAATGAGTTTGAATGCCACCCAATACCAACAGCAGAGTATATTACAATGGTACCTACGGCTGTATCTAGCGATGTTTATTATGGTCTTCAATGAGTTTGAATGCCACCCAATACCAACAGCAGAGTAATTACAATGGTACCTACGGCTGGTAATCTAGCGATGTTTATTATGGTCTTCAATGAGTTTGAATGCCACCCAATACCAACAGCAGAGTATATTACAATGGTACCTACGGCTGGTAATCTAGCGATGTTTATTATGGTCTTCAATGAGTTTGAATGCCACCCAATACCAACAGCAGAGTATATTACAATGGTACCTACGGCTGGTAATCTAGCGATGTTTATTATGGTCTTCAATGAGTTTGAATGCCACCCAATACCAACAGCAGAGTATATTACAATGGTACCTACGGCTGGTAATCTAGCGATGTTTATTATGGTCTTCAATGAGTTTGAATGCCACCCAATACCAACAGCAGAGTATATTACAATGGTACCTACGGCTGGTAATCTAGCGATGTTTATTATGGTCTTCAATGAGTTTGAATGCCACCCAATACCAACAGCAGAGTATATTACAATGGTACCTACGGCTGGTAATCTAGCGATGTTTATTATGGTCTTCAATGAGTTTGAATGCCACCCAATACCAACAGCAGAGTATATTACAATGGTACCTACGGCTGGTAATCTAGCGATGTTTATTATGGTCTTCAATGAGTTTGAATGCCACCCAATACCAACAGCAGAGTATATTACAATGGTACCTACGGCTGGTAATCTAGCGATGTTTATTAGGGTCTTCAATGAGTTTGAATGCCACCCAATACCAACAGCAGAGTATATTACAATGGTACCTACGGCTGGTAATCTAGCGATGTTTATTATGGTCTTCAATGAGTTTGAATGCCACCCAATACCAACAGCAGAGTATATTACAATGGTACCTACGGCTGGTAATCTAGCGATGTTTATTATGGTCTTCAATGAGTTTGAATGCCACCCAATACCAACAGCAGAGTATATTACAATGGTACCTACGGCTGGTAATCTAGCGATGTTTATTATGGTCTTCAATGAGTTTGAATGCCACCCAATACCAACAGCAGAGTATATTACAATGGTACCTACGGCTGGTAATCTAGCGATGTTTATTATGGTCTTCAATGAGTTTGAATGCCACCCAATACCAACAGCAGAGTATATTACAATGGTACCTACGGCTGGTAATCTAGCGATGTTTATTATGGTCTTCAATGAGTTTGAATGCCACCCAATTACCAACAGCAGAGTATATTACAATGGTACCTACGGCTGGTAATCTAGCGATGTTTATTATGGTCTTCAATGAGTTTGAATGCCACCCAATACCAACAGCAGAGTATATTACAATGGTACCTACGGCTGGTAATCTAGCGATGTTTATTATGGTCTTCAATGAGTTTGAATGCCACCCAATACCAACAGCAGAGTATATTACAATGGTACCTACGGCTGGTTAATCTAGCGATGTTTATTATGGTCTTCAATGAGTTTGAATGCCACCCAATACCAACAGCAGAGTATATTACAATGGTACCTACGGCTGGTAATCTAGCGATGTTTATTATGGTCTTCAATGAGTTTGAATGCCACCCAATACCAACAGCAGAGTATATTACAATGGTACCTACGGCTGGTAATCTAGCGATGTTTATTATGGTCTTCAATGAGTTTGAATGCCACCCAATACCAACAGCAGAGTATATTACAATGGTACCTACGGCTGGTAATCTAGCGATGTTTATTATGGTCTTCAATGAGTTTGAATGCCACCCAATACCAACAGCAGAGTATATTACAATGGTACCTACGGCTGGTAATCTAGCGATGTTTATTATGGTCTTCAATGAGTTTGAATGCCACCCAATACCAACAGCAGAGTATATTACAATGGTACCTACGGCTGGTAATCTAGCGATGTTTATTATGGTCTTCAATGAGTTTGAATGCCACCCAATACCAACAGCAGAGTATATTACAATGGTACCTACGGCTGGTAATCTAGCGATGTTTATTATGGTCTTCAATGAGTTTGAATGCCACCCAATACCAACAGCAGAGTATATTACAATGGTACCTACGGCTGGTAATCTAGCGATGTTTATTATGGTCTTCAATGAGTTTGAATGCCACCCAATACCAACAGCAGAGTATATTACAATGGTACCTACGGCTGGTAATCTAGCGATGTTTATTATGGTCTTCAATGAGTTTGAATGCCACCCAATACCAACAGCAGAGTATATTACAATGGTACCTACGGCTGGTAATCTAGCGATGTTTATTATGGTCTTCAATGAGTTTGAATGCCACCCAATACCAACAGCAGAGTATATTACAATGGTACCTACGGCTGGTAATCTAGCGATGTTTATTATGGTCTTCAATGAGTTTGAATGCCACCCAATACCAACAGCAGAGTATATTACAATGGTACCTACGGCTGGTAATCTAGCGATGTTTATTATGGTCTTCAATGAGTTTGAATGCCACCCAATACCAACAGCAGAGTATATTACAATGGTACCTACGGCTGGTAATCTAGCGATGTTTATTATGGTCTTCAATGAGTTTGAATGCCACCCAATACCAACAGCAGAGTATATTACAATGGTACCTACGGCTGGTAATCTAGCGATGTTTATTATGGTCTTCAATGAGTTTGAATGCCACCCAATACCAACAGCAGAGTATATTACAATGGTACCTACGGCTGGTAATCTAGCGATGTTTATTATGGTCTTCAATGAGTTTGAATGCCACCCAATACCAACAGCAGAGTATATTACAATGGTACCTACGGCTGGTAATCTAGCGATGTTTATTATGGTCTTCAATGAGTTTGAATGCCACCCAATACCAACAGCAGAGTATATTACAATGGTACCTACGGCTGGTAATCTAGCGATGTTTATTATGGTCTTCAATGAGTTTGAATGCCACCCAATACCAACAGCAGAGTATATTACAATGGTACCTACGGCTGGTAATCTAGCGATGTTTATTATGGTCTTCAATGAGTTTGAATGCCACCCAATACCAACAGCAGAGTATATTACAATGGTACCTACGGCTGGTAATCTAGCGATGTTTATTATGGTCTTCAATGAGTTTGAATGCCACCCAATACCAACAGCAGAGTATATTACAATGGTACCTACGGCTGGTAATCTAGCGATGTTTATTATGGTCTTCAATGAGTTTGAATGCCACCCAATACCAACAGCAGAGTATATTACAATGGTACCTACGGCTGGTAATCTAGCGATGTTTATTATGGTCTTCAATGAGTTTGAATGCCACCCAATACCAACAGCAGAGTATATTACAATGGTACCTACGGCTGGTAATCTAGCGATGTTTATTATGGTCTTCAATGAGTTTGAATGCCACCCAATACCAACAGCAGAGTATATTACAATGGTACCTACGGCTGGTAATCTAGCGATGTTTATTTCTGAAGCTCACACTTGAGTTGAACTCCAATAGTTTTTTAGGATTTTTCACAGGCACATGCCTGATACATATCATGAGATGGATTTTTTAATGTTTGATTTATACAAAGCCGATAGTTTACTTTAACTTTGTAGTACACTGGTTATTCATGGCGCACGCCACGAATTAAACAGCCATTAAAATTTTTACGGTGGGAATTCTCGGGGGGCATTTACTCACGTCAGTATATTACGTGTAACAAGACGATGTTATCTTTACACTTCGGATTCATTCTTCAACTGTCATAACCTTGATTTTATGACCGGGCGTTGGTTAATAACTTTTCATAGCGATACACACGTCGGAATAATATATTATAACCTGAGGAGAAACGCCATAGAGCGTAACATAGTAACGCATTTGAAGCCATATACCAAACCAAACTGAATAATTATTTTGTTGCGACTAATGTTCCTTCCATATTATCGGCAGCTACCTTTTTCACTTGTAACAAGTGTTCAAAGAACGTCTAAGTATAAGTAACGTAAGACAGATCTGGGTTTGAGTCCCAGTTGCGACCGTTATCTTTTATAATTTTTGTTTTGTTCATTTTCATATTTTTATTTAAAGTATTATTGTTATCTTCTTTTTCAATGATATATAACATTGATGGGAATGAATCAAAAGTTAAAAAAGAGAGTTTTTCTTATAAAAAATTAAATATTCATTTCGACTTTTATAAAAATTCAAAAGGTGTTTCATATAAATAAAATCGGATATATTTATCCGAGACACTATCTAGGTAACAAATACGATTTTTGAAAACTAGTTTCCAATGAAAAATGTCGATAATATGAAAAAAAAACATTAGCCTCTATGTTTCCTCCTTCCTACATCATGGGTCTCTTCAAGACCCATGTTCACTCCTTCCTCTCCTCAAAAAGACCCACCACGCAGCATCTTCAAAGATGACATAGGCCCCGAGGGAAATTATTTTCCTCAGGGCCTCCTGTATGGAGTTAATATAAAAAATAATAATAAATTGGTAATTCTGAAATATGACTGACAACTATGACGGTTTTATAATAGGTGGCAATGGCTGAATTTGTTAGAGCGCACATCCCGCTAAGACGAGATATCTGGGTTTGAGTCCCAGTTGCGACCGTTCTCTTTTATTATTTACTGTATCTTGTTTACTTTCATATTTTAATATAGATTATTATAATCATCTTTTTAATCAAAAGGTACAGTGGGTTGCCATATTAATAGGGTCACCTATAAAAAAATGTGTTTTTTTCACGTTTGTTTTCGAAAAACAAAGGCATTTATGATTTTAGGTGCAGTTTGTAATACCGAAATTGTATTTTGTAATATCGCATTTAACCACAACAGCTTGTCCGTGGCGTGATGTCATACTCGGATGAGGGTTTCAATGAGCTACTGCTTGGTTGTGATCCTTCTTTGGCAATCTCCCTCTTCGTGAACTCCAATAGGTTTCCAATGGGGTTGATGTCTAAGGAATTCCCCGGATAAGGTAAAACTCGCCCCACTTGTTTAAGCCAGGAATGTAGAGATAGTCCTGGATTTATGGCAATCGTGCATAAATACGCACTCCTGGCTTCCATGAAACTATTTTCCGACTGGTCGCAGCATTGAAAACGGACTGGATTCTATTGATTTGTTTTTTAGGTAGGCCAGCATATACACTATTACAATAGTCCATACCTGAGAGAACGAACGAACTTATGAGTGACTTTGCTTCATCAGAGAGAAGGCATCTCTTGATTGATTTTATCTGCCTTAGATGGAAAAGCCAATACTTACAGTTTTTGAGATTTTTGATTCAAGAGAAAGACTATTATCTAAAGTGAAACGAAGAAATTTGATTTCTGCGGAAGGGATTATATTTGTATCCTGAATATGGATTGGACTGGAGTCGATGAGGGCTTGTCTTCCAGGAGAAGTTATCCAAATAAACTCCGTCTTTGTCGGATTAAGTTTGAGCTTATTGACAGACATCCAACTTGAGACCGTGTTAATGAAGCTAACCACCTCGTTTTTTAGGACGTCTTTTTCATCCGGGGAGCAAAACTTTAAAATCAGACGACCATCCGCGTAGCCTTGCGATTCAAAGCCAGCTGAGTGAATGAGTCGTTCGAGACGATTCGTATATAGAATGAAGAGAATGGGACCCTGCACAGAACCCTGGGGAACTCGAAATTCGAAGGGAGTTTCAGGTGATGTACATTTATTCAAAGTTACTGAAGCTACTCCACCAGACAGGTACAATGTCATCCATTGGAGTACATCCCCTCGAACGCCAGATTCGGTTTCAAGCACTATTTAATAAAATAGATCTACCGTATCAAATGCCGCACTCATATCAAGAATGGATACCAAACCCAACTTACTTGCTTCCATCCCGGTGATCAAATCGGAAATTACCCTCAAAAGGACAGTTTCCGTTGAATGAAATTGTCGATAAGCAGATTGATTTTTGGCAAACAGACCGGCGGAGTTCAAATATCCCAACAATTGTTTGGCAACGATTTTCACAAGCACTTTTGAGAGAAATGGTAGGTTGGATATTGGCCTGTAATTATCCGTATTGTCTGTATCAAGATTTTGCTTTTTTAGAATCGGAGTTATAATTGATTTTTTAAGTGTTGCCGGTACTGCCTAAGTACCTACCGCCGCACTGGCATATGATTATTTGCCACTGCTCAAAAGGCCAGGAAACTGCGATACGCATTGCACAACGCCGTGTCAACATTTCGAGAAACTTCTCACGTGTGCATGTTTAACCTGCCTTTCGTGTACCTTCAAGACGGGCTATATAAGGACTCTATCACGTAAAATCGGCCAGTCAGTCTGAGTCAACACTCGGCCACGGGAATCGGCTGCGCGCATCTCCCGCACACATTGCAGTTCCGTGCAATCTCGGAATCGGAGGCTCAACATTTTCCTCCTCATCAACCGGGGTCCCAAAACTGCCTCCTAAGAAGCATACCTAAGTGGAGGGAATTTCTAAAAAGCTTGAAAACTACAATAATATTAATTTACCCCCCAATCCGCAATAGTCCTATTCTGTTGTGTCTTGGCTCATTCTAGTCATTTTATCCTCGTGGCTACCACGTCGATCAATGAGGTTTTCCTTAGTCCATCACCTCTGGACTGTCATTTGGGAGACCTCGATAACTTCTTCGTTGATCGTCAGGGTCAGATAAGCCACACTCTTTTAGAAATTGTCTCTCTCAGGATTCGTTTTCTGCCACGGATCTGCCCTGATGATGGACACTGCAACGCTGTCCGAAACGTCGGCTAAAGAAGGAGGTAGCACAACACGGCATAACATCCCAAAAACAAATAACGAGAATTAACCTGTTTCTTTTTTTACCTATTCTACAATTAATAACAAAATTGGTGACCTGTTCCAAATTTGACTCAACAGATCTGCCCTGAAAAAACCCTGTTGTTTGGGGTTGATGATTGTGTTTTTGCATAAATTAAAAAGTTGGTCATGAACAATTTTTTCCATAATTATACTTACAATGCATAACTTCGATATAGGCCTATAATTCTCAATTTTGTGTTTATTCTCCTTTTTAAAAACAGGCGTTACAAATGTTTTTTTCCAAATTATGGGAAATACGCCTTCTTTGATAGAAAGTGCAAACAGTAATGTCACAGGAGTAACAAGTTGTTCAGCACAATTAAAAATAAAAATTGGATGTAGTTTATCGCATCTTATGCTTTTTTGGGTTGATATTTTTTAAATATTTTAATACTAAATTTGTATTAATATAAATCGAATTCAGATATATTGAACTAGCATTATTGTTATTGCTAATATCTACACTATTCGTAGAAATAATTTTGGATTGAGAGGAAATAAAAACAGATTGAAAATAATCGTTAAAAAGATTGCATCCCATTTCATTGTATCCCGCGTCCCCTTCCCCTCTTGCATTCCCCTTCCACTTTTCCTGCCTTCCCCCTGTCCCGCGTCCCACAATCCAGCCACCACACCTCACGGGTTTCCATCTCCCTCCTGCGTTCCCTTTCCACCTCCATTCCTCCCCCTCCGTTCCCCTTTCTCCTCCCGAAATTCTTCACCCTCTCCCTCCTTCGCAACACCATTAGGAATTTTTTTAAATGATTTAGATCTGCAAACTTTCAAAGATTTTGAGTTTTTCAAACATTTAGTAGAAGAAATAGTATTTCAAACAAAAAACCTTTTATAAAGTACCTATATTATCGCGTCTCTGATGTGATTTGTACTTATGAAATAAATATAATATATTTTGAAAATGAAAAGGACATTGACCTTGGATAATTTCACTATCTACGCAGGAGTTTCTTCTACAAGTTTCTTCTACAATTGCACACAAGCACTCGTGCACCAATAAGTTTTAACAATGTTGTTAAATTTTAAAAATAAATTTATTTTATCCTGCTAGAGAATCTATTGTTAAAATTATTTTCTCAGCAAATTGGTTTAACTGGTAATTAATCAATGTATACACCTTTAAAATTGACATTTAAAATTGTATAAATTAATCGTCTCTATGTGGTATAACCTCAGCCGAGATAACGTTAGCCGAAACAGCAGGCAAAATAATAAGAAACTAAAATACTTGCAGAACTTAATAATAATGTTATTAAATTTAAATTAAGTTAATTTTTTTTTAATTGTTTAAATCGGTAATATTTTATTCTTACGTGTCCTTTTTAATAATTTTTACCAAATGTTTACATGTTTTTGTAGTAAAACTTGCCTTAAATTAGATTTTCACGTAAATAACCCTCCACTTTGGTAGCTAGAGAAAGTAATTTGAATTGCACAGCATCCGAAATGATCTACGCGTGCGCACAAAGCCTCCCAAGCAATTCCGGCAAACCCCATTCGAAGCTCCCATTTACCATCAAACCTTCTCGAGGTGGACACCGAACCACACACGGGAGATATTCGCGAAACTTTCTGTTACGACAAAAAGAACGAAACGTTGTTATCCAAACTAAAGTAGTTTTAAAAATATTCTTAAGTTTAGCAAAATATTTATTTGATGTTGATGAAAAGTTTTGTAGAAATTTGTAAAATTCGTGATTACGAAGATGTAAAGATATTTGAAAAGTGATATTTTGCAAATTTTAAATAGTTATTTGTGTAATAATTGAGTGTTATCAAGTCGTTAAAATAAGTTTTTTCTCTTAATAAACTTACGTGTTTTTATCCTAAAAGTAAGGTTGTTTCTCTACATTAACTTGTGTTGAAAATCATAATATTGGTGTTATAAAAACGTTTGTGTTGAATCCATGCAAAACACACTTTTGTGTAACTAACAAAATTAATAACACAGTATACCTACTAGTTCAATTATTTAAAAAATATATTTTGTAAGCGCAGTGTCCGTGCAATGTTTTCAATGTACCTTTTTTTTAAATTTCTTTTACGTCAAGTATAAGTTTATTTACAAGCATGGATAACCAAATGCCGAGTGATCTTCCTTTAGATATGAATTTCTCATCCCTCTTTCAACCCCTGAACCCGAGTGTGGACGGCATAATGAGTGAGGATACTCCTGGAATAAGCCTCACGCCCCCTGAGATCTGGCGGGACGACTCAAATAACAGTGATGGCAGGTTTGTTCCTCTGAACGCCACGGTCGCCAATATACCACATTTCAACTATAACTCTCTGACGGTTGTGATTGTGTATTGTGTATTGTTCGTGATAGCAGCGGTCGGCAACCTCACGGTGTTTATTACCCTGTTTAAGTCCAGGCGGAGGAAGTCGAGGATTAGCTTGATGATATCGCATTTGGCCATCGCTGATCTCATGGTGACCTTCGTTATGATGCCGCTTGAGGTAAGTGAAAAAATACTAATTAATACACTTGTCCACCGGGCCACGTAGCAATACTATAATAAATATCTACATGTCCTCGTAAATCTCCTTTTCTGTTATGATTAGACATATTATAATATAAGCAGATTTAGAAACAGAGAACAAGCTTTCTTTTTGCATTTAATGTTTATCTTACGCTTCAGTATTATTTGGAAACAATTCTGTAAAAAGAAAACCACCTTTACTCGGTGAAGTTTACAAAAGTTTACTCGGTGAAGGTTTGCAAATTTAAAACGAAATAAAAGTGATACAATACGTTTATGAAAATAATCGTATTGTATTTAGATGTTCTTTTGAGAGACCGCGGACGGGTTTAAATGTTATTTAATTAATTATTTTCTTAACAAAAAAATATTCGTGACCTATGATTGGTCAGTGGCAGAGTTTGCATTCCGTTTGAATCCCACCCAGACGTCGTGTGTTCAATTTCTCTGCTGGCTAAGTCATCCATCACGACACAAGCAACGTTTTCACTTACTGTGGTGGTAGTGGGAGATTTTCAAATGTTAGGTTTTTCGTAACCCGGGACTGTTTGTCTTTCTTTTAAAAAATATTTTATTTAAAAAATATCTTATTCGTTATCTAAAAAAAAAAACAATTTACCCGAAGTGAATAATAGAGATTAATTAAAACAAGTCATATTTATTTCAGATAAATTTCGAACCATTCTAAATGTTCAAAAATTGTAAAAATATTATGTAAATTGCTCACTCAATCGAAGAATCAATATTTTCCACGAAAAAAATTATAGAAACAGGAAATGAAAAATATCCAAATGAATTGGGGAAATTTTAAGTGGAGTCAATACAAAGAAGCTTCGGTAACGTTTACCTTTCTAAAAAAAAAATATTTTAGGCATGTTCAATTGTTCAATGCTCGGAGTTAATCCACAAACTCTTATCGGCCGCAGAGTTCTACCACAGATAGCCTAAATATGTTTTTCCCAACAGCTGATTACCCAGTTTTAGACTATTGCCAGAGCCACCCCACCCCTCGCGGAATACAGAAAACTTTGCAGATTGAATTCACCGTTTCTAGAAAAAAAGCGGTGGACCGTTCAATTTTATTGCAGAAAACTTGTTTGTGTGATTATTCAGAAATTCGAAAAATCTCGAATGGCTAGCTACGGAGTCATTTGTCTTTTCATAAACTGTAGAAATACGTTTCAATTCCTAATAATAATGGGATAATTTGTGGAGCCCCGTTTCTGTGAGAAATCACCTCAGGGCGCTTTTCCTAATTCACAAAATTTTCATTCGAAAACTGTGGCGCTTTTAAATATCAATTTTACTACAACAAATTAAAACAAGACGCCATAATTTTGTATCAATCAATAATGTTTATTTAGATAAAACATTTCGATTATTATGTTGAAATCAGCATCACGGATAGCAGCAAAGCGAAGGAACTAGAATATAAGTCGATGAAAAGTTGCTGTCTATTCTTCGTGCCTATGACCGTATGTTTAGTAGTTTTCTTTATTAATAAGAAAGCACATTTATTAAAAAGCTGAAATAAAAAGGTTTGATAAACCGGCAAGTATATCACCACCGGAAAAAAATCCGATTTTTTCTCAATATTGGACTTGGACGATTTTTCTCTTTTATTGGCGTTCACAGGATTGATATATGAAATCAGAGCTAAAAAAGCGTAATATAGACTACATAGTATGTTTTTTTTGAGTTAATGCGTAATACTTCAAACAGTTGTCAGAAGAGAGATATTACAAATAAGACAAATATTTGATTTTGATGGAAAAGGGAAAAATGCGAATTATAGTTTATTGAAAGCATACAGAAAGTTGCGAAGATAAAATAGAAAGTAAATACCTAGATATAACTAGTAACAATCTCGTCTGGCAAATTTTTTTCTGGTTTTATATTAGCTAATGTCTTGTATAAACATCACATATACTACGGAGAATTGACTTGCTTTTAACAATAAATACAGCACAAGGATCCAGTGGGCTATAACATTCCCAATTGGAGAAAGTTGTAAGGCTAGTACGGTAGTAGAGGTAGGAAGGAGATGTAGAGGAGAAAGGTATAGGAATATATAATGTCAGAAAACGGGATAGAAGAAAGAACTATTTACAATGGTTAAGATGAAGCTCACTATTTAGATTTACATTATTAATATGAAAAAAATATGTTATGGATACATTGAAGCTTTTCCTACCTTTTCATTTTAATGGAATTAAAATAAAATTATTAATTACATTACAAAAAATATAAGCGCAAAGTACTGAATAAGTTGTTTTTTCATTAAATAAATATGAAGTTATATAAAAAAACACTTTTTTAAAATACCCCTTTATAGCTAAGATTATTTTTCACTCGATCCATTGACTAACTTTTTTTCATTCTTGTTAAAATTTCTATTAAAAAAAATAAAAACAATTTTGACGCCACTTTTCTTGTGCAGATAATACCAAAAATACGCGGAGTTTATAGGGGTAAGAAGTAAAATATTTTTGGCATTTATATTCCTCTTAAAAGAACTTAGTTGTCATATTGTTTTATTCAAATAACACAAAAATAAAACCGTTTCAACGAGGGTTTAAATAATTTACAGTGTTGTCCAGCTGCTCAGAGCTCCATTGCAGCCTCAATGGTGTAAGGTATTTGTGTCGTTAATATTGTCCATCCAGGACAACAGTTTTAATCAACATTATCAATTGCACTATCATTTCCAGGGAATAATATAAATTCTGCAGTTCGTTCCATAATTCAAACTCCCAATAAATCGAAATGTTAGGGGTCTTGTTTCACCGAATTTGAATAATTCATTACATTTTAAAGCTCATTTTCGAGTTTTTTTTTTTTTTTTTTTTTTAGTTTGACAATGCCTTCAGAGGGCGAAACAGCTGTAACACATAATAATAATTACGAAGCAGAACTTGTTTATAATAAACTGTTTTTTATACATTGAATAATAATATTATTGTATAATATAGTACCATATTATGAAAACGAACCAAATTCATTTTTAGAAAATAATTTCTTTAAAATTTACTATGATAAAACTATACTAACAGACAGACTAATTAGTCATAATAGACCTGATATAGTTTTACGTGACAAAATTAAAAAAATAACTTATATCATTGATGTAGCTATTCCAAATTCCTGTAATATTAAAAAATCGGTTTCTGAAAAAATAAGAAAGTATACAGATTTAGGAAATGAAATTAAAAGAATTTGGCATTCTCAGACTATAAAAATATTACCTTTTGTTATTTCGGCTACTGGCATTATACCTAGCTGTCTTATTAAAAATTTAGGCATATTAGATTTGTCAAAGAATTTGTATATAAAAATGCAAAAATCAGTCATTTTAAATACATGTAGAATTACGAAAGATTTTTTAAATATTTATATTGAGGGATCAGTAGGATTTATCGGTCAAATTAGGAATTCCACAGAGCCGAACCCTCTGATATGAAAATATCTGGATACGGTGAATTATATTCCCATTTAATAGTTTGGTAGATTAACGTGTTGTTCTTGTATTGTTTTGTATTAATTATACTTATATAATACACTTGCATAACGTGGATTTACTAGATGATCATTTATATGGAAAAGTGTATGAAAGTGTTTAGTTTTTTCTATGGGAAAAACTAAACCCGTTCCTGTAAATCTGGTGAAATAAAAAAAAAGTATTAAAAAAAAAACTCATTTTCTAGTTTTGTGAAACTTCTATGTAAGTTTTGTTGTTATTTCGTCAACAGGAAGTAGTTTCACAGAACTGAAATAATAATAGAGCTTGAATAGAACTTGAAACTGTAAAAGAATGTGAAACAATCCGTCCTACGTATTTGAGCATTTATATATTATAGTCGTACCATGGCAAATTATTATATTTTATTTCATGCAATCGTTAAAACCTGAAAACAAAAACTCCAGTTGGCATTTATTTAAAACTTAAATGAAATGAAAAAAATTGTATGAGGTAGCAAAATTTATTATGAAGACGTTATAATACTTATTAAAGTCTAGTGCTAAATAATCCACTAACAAATGGGTTTATTTTTCACTGATTACTTTAGAACCGCCAACCACCGTGACTGAATGCCATTAAAACCTTTTCTTTTTTTGAAAGCTCGCAGTGAAAAAGGCAGCATTCGTGACTTATAATATATCCTCGACAAATTGCTTTCTGTCTTTTATTGGAGAAAATCGATATTAAGACACTTTAGGATTTAAGAAAGAAAGAATTTGAAAAAAAATACCCTTGGATAAAGAAAGAATATAAGAAAAAATAATCAGGATTAAGAAATTGTGTTTCAACAGGCTAAGAATGTAAAACGTCATCCGGTGAAGAATTTGTAATATTTACTTAACGAAGAAGGAAGGAATTATCTTCCATAGACATTTCAAGGAGAAAATGTTTATTTAAATATTTGTGGGAAAACAGCATTGTTGGAAATTACATTCAGGAAAGAAGGATAATAATAATATTTTGATATAATACTTTTAAACAGGGTGTTGACGTACGAACTTGACTAATTTTAACCAGTGATTCCTGACATTATTTAAACAGGGTGTTAAGGTACTAAGGTAAGTTAAGGTACTTGACTTACTTAAACCAGTGATTCCTGACATTATTTAGAGTAAAAAATGTAAATGAAATTTTGGTCTGCTATGACTTTTTTGATGAAATTTTATTTTGTTTTTTTCAAACTTTTTTCCTCTTAATCAAAAGCCACATCACTTACCCCACCACCAACTATTTTTTATGTTTTTGTAAAAAAAAAACATCGAAAATTTCACCGGAGACCAGAATTTTACTTACATTTTTTACTCCAAATAATGTCAGGAATCACTGGTTAAAGTAAGTCAAGTACGTACCTTAACAACCTGTATATAAAAATCTCGCGTTACAATGATCGTCCAAGGTAAAATCTGAAACTACTTAACCGATTTTGATGAAATTTGTCTTACTGCGTGTAATTTGGTCCAACTTAAAAGAAAGGATAGTTTTTATCTCGATTATTGACCTCACTATTTATAATTGCGAATTGGATGTTAATTAAATGTTTGTTATGGGACAATGATTTTCAATTATTTGTAAGTTCCATAAGTTTCTGACAGATGGCGGTGTGAGTTAATTTGATTGACACAACCCTTGGTTATCTAGGTAAGGTAACCATCCAGTAGGCGGCGTTGTGTTCCATTAGCCACAGCAACGCGTGGGCGGGTCAGATAGCATATATATAACATTGTTAATTCCTTTCCTTTGGAATAAGAGATGTGACCACCGAATAGATAAAACAAACATAACTTCAAATAGAAATGTAATGAACTTAGGTCGTATTACGGAATAGTTTTTTTTACATGTGAATACCGCACAAGAGTCACAACTGCTCCCGGCGGGAGCCAGTGAGACCATGGCATACCCAAATGGGGTATGTTATCAGGCTGACGGTAGTGGGGAGGGGAAGGTGATTGAGGAAGGTGGGGAAGAACCTGACTATTCATATCTGGTCACCAAACAAAGGATAAAGCCATTTCAAACAAGTTTTAATTCTGAATGGTGGTCTTACACCAGGGCTTTACTGGTGTAAGACCACCATTATGAATAACACACTTTAAATTAATTTTAATTAATTAATTGTGAAATAACACAAATTAACCCGTTTAATCACAGGAGACCATATTTGTCGCAGCTCACATAGGTCTCACAGAAATCGTTGTTTTTACCTCACTATCATAGTCAGAAATGTGATCCAAACGGTATTGGAAAGAGAATACAACAAACTATATATTCAAATCTAAAAGAAAACCACAAAAAAAAAAAAAATTTACCCCTTTCTGAAACCAAAGTTTCCGAAAGCAATTTGAAAAAAAATTATGGATCTTTGTGAATTTTTTTTACATGAAACGAAAAAAGTGAGGTGACAGTAAGGTTTATAATTCATTTATCTAATGAAATAAGTATGTGTTTTATGTTTTTTCATTATCAGTAATTTTGGTTAGAAAAAAAAATAAAGTGAACCATTTTTAAAACTTTGCAAAAAAATTTTATATTTAAAAAAATACATAGTAATTTTGAATATAGAAATTTGAAAGCCCATTTCATCACCTTTCGAAAACAGTTTTTAGTTTTCGAATACGTTAACAAATGTTCCATTTATTTGGATTTTATTGCAAAGCGGGAATATTTTTAGCCTCTAACAAAATACGCCAATTTTTTAGGGGTTAATCAAATAAAATTTATGTCGGAACGTTGGAAAGGTTGGAACCCGCGACCTTCGGATTGGGAGTCCAGAGCCTTACCCCTGGACCACGCCAGCCATCAACCGTGATTGTTTGTCTCGTGAAATGCTTGTTTGCGTCTACGAAAGACTCTAAAATCCTTTAAGTATTTTAGAAATACATAATTTTTATAAAAGTAATGGTATATTGTATTAAATTTATAAAAAAAATAAGAGCTTCTTCTATTTTAAATCGCCATATCAGTATTGCTTTGAAAACTATAATAATAAATTATCAGAATCAGAATATTTAATTGTTATTTGTAACGAGCATTACGAGAAATGTCTTCCATGTAGGTTTGAATGGAAACCAATGGCGCCACTGACATAGTATGACATGTATCGATTTTTAAATCAAGAGGGCCAATAGCATTGCGTAGTTTCTTTTTATACTGTAATCACATTTCCATTTCATATTGAATTTGTATTGAGATGCCGAATTTCTGAATTTGAAATGTAAGCAAGGAATTTTCAGACTTTCACATCATCAAACACGCAAACATCATATTGCTTGTGTTCTTCTTTCTAAAATGGTTCAGACCAATTTTTTTTTTAATCTTGTCAAAATATCATTTTGATGTTTAAAAAAATGATGTCGTAAAAAGATTCAGTAGAACTGCATTTCTATTTGAGTTCGAAAAAGTCATTTGACGTTGTTGAGGAAGGGAAAAGGGAAGACGATTATATAGAATAATAGACGAATAAATGTGTTCAATTCATTGCAAATGCTTTCAAGCAAATTGCTTATTACTATTAGCCTTAAATTTAATTTAAATTTAATTTAAAAATTTTATTATTAAATTCTGCAAGTATTTAGAATATTATTTTTGTTTCAGCTGTTTCGGCTAACAAGGCCATTTTCAAACTGTCATGAACATGGCAATTTGAAAATGGCCTCATACCAAGTCGAAACAGCTGTAATAAAAATAAAAACCAAAATACTTGCACAACTAATAATAATATTTAATTATTTTTAAACTAAATTTTAAAAAAATAAATGGAATTTTTTTATTTTTATTATTATTTATTGAGTTAGTTTATAAAACATGAATGGGTATAAACTAATATAAACAAGATAGTATTTCATTTTGTAACTTTAAATATTTTTACAATAAACATAACCTTTTTTTTAAATACATTCATTCTTCAGACTTTCGGGCATTTCATCATACATCCTTAGTCCTCTATACATTAGGCAGTTCTGTGATTTGGATTTCTTCATAGGTGGCAATCTTATTCTATTTACACCTCGGGTTTCGTAATTATGTACATCTTTATTAAAAACAATTTCATCCTTAAAATATTTTGTCATTTGTTTGTTCATGACTTTATGGACAAAAATAAACACATTAAATAACAGTCTCTTTTTTACTTTAATCCATTTTATTTTCATTTGATTAACCCTTGCGTATTTGCCTTTTTCCAGAATAAATCTCATAGCTCTAATCTGTATAATATAAGTACATAAATAAAAAAAGATGACGGATTTGGTCAATATAAGATTGATATAGCATTTTATCGATTGTCCATGCCAGGTATCCTGATTATCTTACATGCGTAGTCATTAACAACTTAATTGACAGTTATGGCATTATCACCAGTGTAAAATTCGTATTTTACTGCATGCTTCAAAAACTTTTTATATCCTAATAATGTACGTAAAAGCCCCGCAGTGCGAAATCAAATTAATCAAAATTTTATCGGTGATTGTCAATAACCAATGGCAGAAGGAAAATGGTGGGTACATTGTACAATAAGTAAAATAACAAATATAACGTTATACTTTTGTTTTCATATTTCAGAAGTTATATGGCAAACGGGCTCTTCTGATAATTGCAAAACTCTAAACGACTTATTTGGACAATTTTCTCGCTTTTATGTAGCCCCTAAATTTTGATATTTAGATGTTCAAAAACGAGAAAGTAGTTAGTTTTTAATGTAATGGTATTTTTGTTAAAATATTGCAAGTGTGCTCTTTTGCCAATAATTTTAATTAGTGACTGTTTAAATGTCTTCTTTCGCCTCAAGCACCTTGTACAAAGTTCAAACAAAACATTGAAAATATTACTATACACACATACTTGTAGCTATATATATATATATATATTCCACATTGGATATAATAATAAAATTGAGAATATTATAAAATGGTCTTTATTTCAAAATGTGGTGCCAACATAAGTGCAATCTCAAATATTCCATAGAGAGTATACGTACATAGTTATTGAGAGGGATTCAAGTACGAACATGTTTATGAATTAGAATGAAAAACAAAGCAAAAAAAAAGAGAAGTATCACAAGAAGATAAACGTAGGTTGTATTTTATTTTACAACCCAAGATATAACAGGAAATCTAATAAAACACCGTTAATTTAGATAAATAATATATGTTGAAAAGAATCTTCACATTCATAGATCTTAATTTCCTTTCAAAATATTTTCTTTTAAATATAATTTTTAACCTGTCACAAGTATCACAGGTATCATTTATACGAGAGTTTAAAAACACAGATTTTCTGAGTGAAAGATGTTAAGATATACATCATAACCCACAGATAAGGAATAACATCATCGAGAGTAGGTACGCAACCAAACAGCCTTAAAATTTTTACTGACATTTAAATATGGGTAAGGATATTTATTAGAAGACCCACTTTTTAAGTAACGGCATTTAAACTAAGGAAACCATCTAATACGATCTAAAATATATTGTTTCGTCGTATTTTGGAAAAACTTCCATGGATTCCACGCGTATCCGATGTGTTTGGTACCCGAAAGTTTTTTTATTGCATCTTACCAATACGTCATTTTCTTACTAATACCAAACATGGAAATAAAAATTAACGGCAAACGCGAAGGTTCCTGCCTACCTTCGTTAAATTGATTTGTTTTCAAAATGTTTCGTTAAATCCAACTTGAAGTGACAATCTCTGCGATTCTCAGTTGCAAGCCAGACTCGTAACAACAGTTTTTAGAATTAAATTAATTGTAACATACAAAATTCTTTAATGACAAATTAAACCACTTTCAGCCTTACTAAAAAAAACACTCCGCGGCCGTTAAACGGTGTTTTTGTGAATTTTTAGATTTGGCAACGCCGTATTTTACTTGTTTAAATTGGAGTTTTCATAATAATCCGCTAGGTGGTGTGATTGATGCGCCTGCGCATTGCTTTCCCGCTGACAAAATATAGCCGCGAACGCGGAAAAAAGTCGATCGCGAATGTGTGTGTGATTACGATGATGTTTTCGTTAATGATTTCAATCCTTGACAAATTCGCACTTATATTCATGTACGCAATATATTTACTATTAATTTGTGTTGTTTTTCGTTAGTTTAAGTCAAATTGTGACACAAAATCGTGTGTTCTAAATTGAACTGTCAGAAAATGATTCTATAGGTTATATTCAGAAATAATTTGCATTTTAATATCTTTATTTTATTATAAATTCTTGAAAGTGATGTTTTTTGGTGACTAAAATGTCTAATACATATTTTAGTAAACGTATCAAAGAAATGCATGTCTTAAGATGTGCAAGCAATGTATTCAAACGTGAGTTTTTTTATTGTAAAATTTTGGGAATGAAAAGCGAATTTCAAGAATTTTTTATATTTTTTTATTGTGTGAAGGAGTAAATAGTGTGGTGACAGATTTATTTAAAAATCATTAAATAAAAGGACTGTGTTTTTTGAATTTTGAATTTTTCCAAATATTTCAATGTTTTAATAGAAAGTGTTTGGGGTAAGTGAGTTTTTTTTCAACTTGATGTTTGAAGCTTAAAATACTACAGTTTTTAAACACTTAAGTATATTTTAGATATGAACATCTTAAAGGTAATTAAATTTTGGTTCTAAAATGGTATTTTTTTTACGACATCTCAAAAAATAATAAATATATAGGACATTAAAAAAAAAATCGAAATTCGTTGAAAATTACAAATGGAACAAATATATACAACAGATAAACTACCCTCCTTGGCCGTGTAAGCAATGTACATATCTTTCCATGAACAATTTTTTGTCAGTTCTTAATTAGTAAGGATTCTTCATACATGGTTGTTTGACCATTGTACAAATTCAGAAAGTTTATTAGTAAGGCTGGTAAAATATGACGTTGTCAGATCAAAACCATATATTTTGTTTAGTAAGAATTTGAAAAACGAAATGTACAGACTTTACACAACGTGCTACAGAAACACCGTTTAACGGCCGCGGAGTGTTTTTATTTAGTAAGGCTGTTTGTTTTTACCACGAAAATCTTTATTTTAACACATGGACATGTTTCGAGAACGATGTTCTCTTCCTCAGGACATAAAATGTACTAAAACTAAATAATCAAGTATAAAGCCATGCGTGGGTAGAAATGAAAGTAGTGGGGGGGGAGGTGGTGAGGGGAGGTGCTTAGAAGATCAACAGGGAAGAGTGGGGAGAGGGGGGGGGAATACAAAATTCTTTATTAAAACAATACGCACAATAAGTTTTTTTTTTCTTTATTCATAAAATATACAATTTTTTTACATGCCTTTCAACTACCACACAAGACATGTGCCTGTATTATTTTTTTTATTTTTTATTATTAATATTTAAACGCCCATAGGGCTTTAACATACATAAATCAATACATGTTTTGATTAAATACAGTGAAGAGTTAGAAGTGAATAAAATACAGGTAAGTAACAGAAAATATAAAGACACATAATATAGGTTAGATAAACTATTAGTTGACAAAATGTAGGTAATACAGAATATAAATAAAGTAAAAATAGATAGCCTGCCAATATCCTCCAAATCAATAATAACAGGTATTAATAAAAATGTATAAAATTGGTATTTACAATAGTTTATGAATAAAGTAGAAATAGTTCGCACATACGGCGTTTAAAGTTTGCCAAATTCAAATTATTGTCAAATACACCAACATCGTTTAAATATTGGTTACCAAGACTATGTAATCGTTGTATTGGGGAATGCAATTTATAGTTAGAATGAGATGTGTGTATATAAAATGTTAATGTTTTTCTAGTAGTTCGTGTAGATTTATTAAATGCAAGAGTTTTTAATGATACAACATCATTGATTTCACTTTTTTATTTAAATGATATTTTTACATATCAAGTTAATTATCAGGAACTATTCAGAAGGATAAATGTGTAGACAAATAAAACACAACCAACCAAGGAGACGCGCACAACAGAACGGCCATAAATAAACCAATCCCGGAGATCAATGATAATAATAATAATTAATAATCAATCAATGAGAACGGCGTTCCGATCGTTGTCTTTTGTTATATCAGCTGTCGCTAGGTTACTTATCTAGTGTTGTAAGTTATAAATGTTTTTGGTTGTTCAGTGCAATCTACAAGTTCAAAGCAATCAAATTTAGTGTTTAATAATTTTAATAAAAAAGTTAGGTCAGTTATTTTTCGTCTGTTTTCTAAAGTTGGAATATTAAAAAAATTCATTAATGATAGGTAGTTTATGTGCTCTAAAGGGATGTTAAGTTTAAAATTTACAAATCTTAGAAATTTTCTTTGAATTCTTTCAATATTATGGATATGAATTATTATGGTGGTAGAATTGAACAGAATTGAATGCACAAATCAGCACCGATTTCCACAACAATTGCTTTTGACATCGGCAATCAAAACAATAGATTATCTGAACAGTGTGAAGATAGTTAGAAATTCCAAATATTTGGTGTAGCATTTTCAAATTGTAAGCCATACTAATTGTGACGGTTCACGGCGAGTTCGTCGAAAACGAGTTCAACTAACTAAAATTCAACCTAACTTAACCTAACCTAACCTAAACTAACCTTTTTTGCGTCACTGCGTCATATAGAACATTTACATTATTTATATTATTTTCTAGTGTTTTAGTGACTACACAGCGATCTAACCAGCTGTGGTTCTATGGGCACTTACGGATATAACAAACACTCTCTTTCGATGGAAGAAGTTGAAATCTGTGTTGGATTTTCTTCCACGTCAATTTCTTTATTTATTTTTTTTTTGTCAAGAAAATATGAACATGATATATTATATTGTTTACATTTTTTTGTAAGAAAATATTTTTTTATAACTGTTGTTACCTAAATATACAATATGTTTCTTGATGTAAATTAATACCTTCCTAATTGAGAATAACTCGTGTTTAGGATGGGAGTTTTTTAAATAATTTCAGGAATTATACCCATAATGAACAGTATAGACATTCTAAATTGATTAACAAACATGCACTAAAAAATATTCACCCTTTTAAAAATATGAAATATACCTATATTATTTATTTAAAAAAATATATAATATGTACATATAAATGTACTTATCAGCACAAGACAGGGACGTATTGAGGAGCCTTGTCGATGCAGCGTGTCTACGACCCGAATAGGACAAGGGGAAGAAAAAGAAGATGACGATGATATAATATGTATATTTGCAGATGAATATTTTATAACTTTTTTTAAATTACTGATAAAAATTTATCGAAGAGAACATTTTTGTAGAAGGAAACATGAAAGCTGAAAAAATTGCAGATGGGTCCTTTTGCCATAAGACTACCATTTTTCTAACGTAACATAGTTAGACCAATTTTACAGAACTTCGTAGATGGAGATTAATTAAAGCAATTTTTTTCAAAAAAGCACGATAGCCAGAAAATAAGTTTTTAAAAAAAGCGACTTATTTCAAACATCATACATACCTGGTGACGAATGTTTTTATTAAATAAATCAAGATTTCTATAAAAAAAGTGCCTTAAAATGAAATTACTATAATGTAGACTACGTTTTTAGTTACATACTTGGTTGAGAGAATTTAAAGTTAAATAATAATGAGTGAAGTGTTGCAACATACATTTGTTAATCTTAGTTATTCCTATAAACCCTTTTCGTAAAACCCATCTGGAAGGGATTTAAATGTTTTGACGTAAAAAGCAAAAGATACAAGATGTAATGGGACTTCGGATGGTTTTAACTTAAATTCATTCATCAGAGCTACCATATTATAATATGCTAAAACATTAATTCGCTAATGGTGAGAAAATTAGTATTGTCCGATGGCGCTTAATGAATAAACTGTAAAATATGACCGAAAAAAAATAAATGGTTTTGAGAAAGTAAAATTTATTATGGAAATCGGTAGTAGTAGAGAGAGATGTGGCATGATCACAGATGTATTATTCATAGACTTGAGAATCAGGGAGAGGGGTAATAACCATCTGTAGCGGGGCGGAGAGGGATGAGTTGACGGTAACGATATGTGATTCGTTAATCCTTCAATACGACAGTATATAGGCATCACGCATTATAATATCACCATTTAGCTCTTAAAAGTAAAATCTGCTTTTGAATGAATAGACCTTTTTACATGGGAGCGCGAATTGTTCGGCCGGTTTGAACAAACTTGTGTAATCCATATAAAATGAAGAAAGGTTCGCTTGTTTTGAGAGTCGAATATTTTGTTACCGTGTTAAGTTAAGACACTTTTACAAATGTTTCATAATTTACTTATCACAGTAAACTGCAACGTGCACACGACGGGACCGGGAATTTCGCTTCATGTCTAAAACTGATCATATTATATGATGTGAATAAACTTAAAATAATGACAAATAATGCTTGCATATGGAAGGTAATACGACAATTGGGTTTATACTCTTTTTCACTTCTATTTTTACATGTTTTAATAGCACAAGTTACCATTTTTGCCGTGTTATTTCGTAAAATGTACCGATAAGAGCTCGCCGCTAGTCCGCACAAGAATGATGACGTCACATTTTCTAGATTACGCGTACCTATACGCCAGCCCGGCCGGTTCCATGGAACCCAGAATTAAGGAGGGGGAAATAATACGCTTTTATCACTTATATTCATATGTCTATGGGCATGATAAATGCTTGCTTGGTGTAACTCTAAGTGGCCAGCTTACGACCCATGACTCTGTGCAACGGGCGCGGTCCGTTTGTTCCCCTGTCGCACTGCAATCTTTAGAGCACAGGAGTCAAGTGGGAATATGAGATAAATTCTGTTGGCAACAGCCATGGGTAGAAAGATGAAAGTTAACATTTATTTTGTTTATTTTCTCGACCATTATTAGTACTTAGACGGTGTTCTCCACAGACTTATGAATATTATATTCATATATCTATGGTGTTCTCTGACCCCTACTGCGCTCTGGCCCTCATTTTATTTACTCCTCCCCAACTTTAATTTGCTGGATATTTCAAATAACTTGATAATATTTTTGGTAAAATCCTTCTTATAAGCCTTCGATTGTGTGAGGCACTTACTTTCCTTTCGGTTTCCCGCCTTTTAATGATGGCGAGTTTGTCTTCATTGTTTTATAATAACGTGAATTATATTTAAGGCAAAAGCTATTCAATATTACCTGGTTTTGAAAATTAATTTAAAAGTGTCAAATCCCTGAATAATTAAGGAATTATATGGTTTCGGTTACTCCAAATTTTTATTATTATATTTACTTTGTGTTAGACATTTCATAACGAAATCACGTCATTATTAAGCGTTCGTGCCAGAAGACGTTTGAAATACGTTGGGTGTTTACTCAATACTGTAAGTAGGTATATCATATTTTATTAATCGATTAGTCTGGCAGTTGCGTTGAATGCTCTACTTACTTTTTACACTATATTTCTCCGCCTCTTGCTGTCAGTGAGTAGAAAAAGATTCCAGCTCTCTTTTAGGCCCAATCTGAGATCCGGTTACATTATGGTCGAAGGGTCATTAGGCAGTAGGTACGAAGCAACGAAAAATATATTTAGCGCTTTAATGTATTTGTTAACGCCCTTTTCAGGCTCATACATGAGAATACTTAATACAATTAACTCGAAGGCCTGCATGGTCGAGGGAGAAGGCTGTCGACTCCCAACCTGAAGATCTCGGGTTCAAACCAAATAAATTTTATTTGATTAATTTGTGTTATTTCACAATTAATTATTTAAAAATAATATGTAGTGTATTTGCGGCACGTTCCAGTGTGGATGAAACTATCAGTATCGCCCTGGTGTAAGACCACCGTTCAGAATTGAAACGTTGCTTGAAATGGCTTTAGCCGTGTTTGGTGACCAGATCTGAATGGCCAGGTATTTCCCACCTTCCTCTACACCATCTTCTTCACCCCCTACTGCCTTTAGCTTCAGAACATACCCAAATTGGGGATGCCTCCGTCTCACTGGTTCCAGACGGAAGCAGTTGGGATTTTTGTGCAGTATTCAGATAAAAAATAATGTTAATATATTATGTTATACAATTCCATTACTAATAGGCACTTGAACAGTTATTTTGAAAGCCTAAATTCTGCTCCGGCAATAATCTATTATTTGTATTTAGTGATGTATTGAAGATGTCTACCTAACCAACTAACCAACTAACCATCACGCCGTTTCCCCGCAGGGGTAGGCAGAGAGGACGGACCGATTCACATTCTTCATTCATTCGCTCAACATGCCCAAACCATCTAAGCATCCCTTTCTTTATCTTACTTATTACGCTCACATCAGCCTTGCATTCTTTTCGGATCTCCACTTCCTCACATGATCGCACATGGTTTAACCACACATGCGCCTCAGGGATCTCATTTAAACAGCATTCAGTCTACTTTCATCCATTATCTGTCAGTTCCATGCTTCACTGCCATACATCAGGGTAGGTACCAGTACTCCATTGCGGACTGCTAGCTTCGCTTCTGTAGACAACTTTTTGTTGGCTTCAACGGCGTTTAATCCTCCATTAATGGAGTTACCTGCATTCAACCTTCTTTCAATATCCTTATCAACCTTCCCATCTCTCGAAAGATGTTAACCGACTCAGCGTACTACATTTTTTCCTCCATTAGTATTCTGATTAATGAGAAGTACATATGTTAGTTAGTCTCATATTTTCACGCTAATATATATTCCTACTTCTAGTATTAGGTACGTAATGGAATTCGAAAGATCATCAATGCAAGCATTTCTGGACTATAAAATGCATAATTTAGAATTTTAACTAACCATCATGCCATTTCCTCGCAAAGACTGAGTTGTTTCAAACAACTCAGTCTTGGCATAGATCTTCGCCTAATTCACATTCATACATGGTCTCATAAATACTCTTCTATTATTCTGATTCTCGACTGGCCCAACTCTCCTATCCAATTCACTAGAATTTTACATGAAAATTATTTTATTTTATTCAGTAAGATTATTTCTGTCTAACAATTTAAGCATAATATTCAGATCTTAGAAGGCATAGTTGAATAAATTTGCTGAAACACCCACTTTAAAACTAGAAAGCGTAGAAAAATAATTTGTATTTTTTCAATCGCTGTTATAACATGAATATTTTTGTGGGTTCCAGACGGGATAATTAAAGGTACCCAACTTGACTTCTAACAGAGGCAAATACCGCAGTTTAAAACACTTAATACAGTTGACATTCTCGATAACCCTGTTATAAATCATACAGAACTACCATTTCGTATGAACTCCGAAAATGAATGTTATCATGCGAGCGCGTAAATTAAAGTATTTTTTTTTGTTCTTATAAACTGAAAATAGCTAGAACCTCCATTGAAAATTTTATTAACGACCCAGGTCGATCACAATTTTTGTTTTAAATGCCGAACAAATATATATTCTTCTCTATCTTCCGAGGTTTTTTTTACTGTAGGTACTTCGTAATTATTACTTCCAGTCCATTTATGCATTACCGGAAAATGCTTCTTTTGCCTTTAATAAATGTATCCAATACTTGTATTTTACGAGAAGTATCAGATTTCGCATCCATAAAAATATGCTTGAAAAAATCCGCGAAATGATGATAACGTTGTTTCACGTTTTACGTGAAAATTGCCACAACTCGTTTACAAAGTTTTTATGACTACATAAAAATTTGTTTTATTTCTACGGAAGGCTAAGCTTTCTCTTACACACAAGTGAAAAGCTGGAATAGCCTACGAGTGAACGTCCCGTGAAATTACATCCAAAATACTTTTACGGTGATATAAAAGAGCTATAAAGATAATGTGTAAAATAATTTGAAATTAAAAATTAAAATATTTAACACGCCTGGTAGTGGAATAAATCGGATCCGATTATAAATGTCCCTAAAATCGCATATCGTTGGAAAAGTAAAACTAACTTTCTAACGGTAATCTTAGATAACACTTTATCTTAGTTAGTATTTAAAGAAGAAAATAATATTATATGATAAGAAAGAAATAATATATAACATAGATAAAAGTCCCAATAAACTACTTTTAGTAGTTTGTCAATGGCCGCTTGTAACATTGAAAATACTACTTTTTTACATTAGTTCCACGTAGGAGGTACTAAGGATTTAAAAAAATCCCTTACGGTCTTTGTTATCTTATCTCTAACGGTTTTGTTTGGCAGAAACATATTTAACCTTTAACTGGTGACAAGCGGTCTCACAGGCCGAGCAGTATCAGTGAAACATCAT
The DNA here is from genome assembly GCA_951813805.1 of Limnephilus auricula. NCBI lineage: Eukaryota > Metazoa > Arthropoda > Insecta > Trichoptera > Limnephilidae > Limnephilus > Limnephilus auricula. The sequence goes on along the minus strand of OX638397.1, from coordinate 36,107,936 downwards.
TTTACCCCCTTCCATGCGCTTGCTTTGTTCCAACGCGCCGTAGAGAAGGACAGTCCCAAATCGGTAAGTTACATCGATGTAAAGTTTGGCAGCGGTCTTTCAGACCCTATGTCACAACTTACGTAACGTTTTAAAGTAATTTTATATGTTTCTGATTTGCCGCCTGAACCAAAAAACTCCAATGATAGGCCAAAACTCCAACGACAGGCTAGTTGTCCTCGCAAGTTACATCGCAAACCCAATTACCAATATAATTTTTGTAAAAAACATGTGTGCTTGCAATTTGGCAAAAAATTATGCCCTGACTGCCAATAAAAATAACCAAAGTTAGACCATTGCCAGTTTCTTAAAATGATACCAGTGATTAGAGCATTATTTTTTTTAATTATTGATTAGTCTCCTAACTATAAGAAAAAAATTATATTTTTGTTACATTATGTTGATTAAATTTTTGTTTGTTTGTGATTACAGATTTCTAGTTTTTTGATTTTAGTTACTACATACATTGTAATAACAAATTCTTCATTAAAAAATACATTTAGAGTTTATTGATTAGTTTAATTTTATTGTTTTATTATGTAATTAAATGGTTTTTATCGACGGCTGTAAGCTACATTGCCTAATTTCTATGCTATAGACCGTATACGGCAGCGGCCTCTCAGGCCTTTCGTCACCAGTTAAGTTACATAGAAACCATGTCACCAGTTAAAGGTTAAGCAATTATATATCACGTAATCCAGTGTTCTTTGCAAATATTTATTTACATGCTTACAAAGGTAAAATGAGTCCTTCGTCTAACGTAAAACGAAGATTGTAAGTGGGCCTCAGTCTATTTATGTATCTTGGACTTTTTTTATGTTGAAAGTAATTTTATACCTCTGGATTGCTCTCTTGAGACTCGATAAGACTCAAGACTCACAGTAATAACTCACATAATATTCAACACAAAAGTGTGGAATGTTATACATTATTTGTTCGGATAAACTTTTATGATCTAATGGTTATACTAATGAATTTTGAATTGAGAAGATTCCTTGTAGTAGATTTAGCTAATGATAAATCAATTATTCGAAGTGCGCAAATTGGAAAACAGAATTATATATTACATAATCTGTGAACAATATATTGATCTGAGATGTTTATAGACTTAATTTATATTAGATCCCATTTGAGAAAAAAACAATAATAACACCTACACAGATATATTTTTTATCCCGTTCAATATTTTCACTTGTACACAGTGCAGGGATACTAAAGTGTAAACATTCTGAAGTTTTTAACAGGGTTTGCTTTTTGGAGCATTTTTCCAACGTTTGTATGTATGAATAATCTATTTTTTGATTTCTCATAACACATCAGTAGATATTCTATCATTTATATCATCAGGTTGGGTTTTAGATTATTGGCCTATTTCAATCGTGAGGTTTTTATACCGTCATCAAGATAATGTTATTTTTTTTTTAATAAGTGTACAAATATCGATCGTCCAGTTGTCAAATACTAAGTTTTGAGATAATAAGTAATATATTCGAATGCTTACAATAAACCACCTATTATTTACAGGGTCTGTATTTCACATATAAAATTAGTATGACATTTTGAAATATCCTACTAATGAGCCAGAAAACATCAACATTTTGTTTAAATCACTACAAGTTGTTCTGTATTATAATTGACAGGTATATTTTCTCTGCATACCCATTCGGGGAGACTTAGTTATATTATGTATGAGTAGATATAGCGTATTTCCGAATCAGACTGCATGTATAAGTATGTCGTATTTTGTTATTTGGCCGTGTAGCCATATTTTCTATACAGGTATATTTTCTCTGCATATCCATTCGTGGACACTTAGTTATATTATGTGTATTGTATTGTATAAGTAGACATAACGTACTTTTAAAGCAGACTCTGCATACATATACCTAACCGAATGCTCCTTCAAGATATGAAATTATTATTAGTAAAAAATATTTGTTTGGCGGATTTACACCCAAGACGCCTGGTTGTACGGCCGTATATCCTATTTGCTTACTTACTTGAAGAAATAATCCGTATTAAGAATTTTTGTTAATTAAAGTCGGGTTAGTTACACCATTTATAACTCAAGAACGGCTGAACCGATTTTTATGATATTTGATTTGTTGGATTTGTCTCCGTCCCGCTTAACAGAATAACTATTAAAACATCGGAAAAAATCACGGAAAAATAATTATGAAGAAAATTATTTTTTTCATATATTTTGTATGGAACGGATTTTCAAATAATGTGCGTTGGTCGACATAATTTGAATCAATTCGAACTGTCAATGGTGTAGTGTGCCGAACATTTCGTGCTTAGTCAATAGCTCAATTTCATTTTTTGAACTTAGAGTAGGTACCTATTTATTTTAACTTAATAAAAACTTAATTTATTAAAAGCTAATAAATTAAACACAACATTTATTGATTCTGAGGCGGTACGAAGTTTCCCGGGTCAGCTAGTTTATTATAAATGAGAACAAATTTAAAATTTCTACTAACTTTGTATCTGATGATGCCATAAACAAAATTGTAGTACTCCCCCTTTAAATTATAAATGTGGTTTACTAAATTGTGTCAATGAAATAAAAAAAATTAAAGTATTGTTGACCTAATCCGCCATTTCAGTTACTTCGCGCATTGATGTACATTAATGGTCTATTCTTTATTTTATGGTCTAGAATGGTTAGTTTCCAAAATAAGGACATTTATTTGGTTTACTAATCGCATTGGAGCTTGCAAGGGCAAACTGTGTTTGCGTTAGTGATACCCTTTTCCGTCTTTTGCCATGAATAATTCAAAACATTCTTTTTCCAATGTTGAAAATCGTATTTGTTTGAGAATATCGTAAAAAGCGCTTAGGCTTTGCTTCAAATAAAGCAAACAAAACTGGAATTTAAGTCGTGTGCCGGAGCCGTAAAAATCAAAATGTAATAAATATAAAACAGTGAATCAATTCGCCTGAACAAAAATCGTTTCGATTAAACATCATTTGAAAGAAATAATTTATGTCTTTATCTTATCCAAGGACCTACATAAATAATATATTTGTAAGCAGTCATTTACGTAGTACGGTAAAGTTGGTTAAACATAAAACTTCAAGGTGACTCTTCCACAAGTCAGACCGAAAGATCGATGAAGGACTTTGAAAGGAGGATAAATGTAGGAAATTATTGTGATGGAGTAGGCTTATTGCACTAATTAATAAAAGTTGTCAAATGAAGCCAAGGTTATCTGTTTGCAAGGAATGTTTAGCAGTTAAGTAAGACTACTGAACTTACCTATGGTTAGTAAGAGTTGTCAAATGAAGCAAGGTTATCTGTTTGCAAGGAATGTTTAGCAGTTAAGTAAGACTACTGAACTTACCTATGGTTAGTAAGAGTTGTCAAATGAAGCAAGGTTATCTGTTTGCAAGGAATGTTTAGCAGTTAAGTAAGACTACTGAACTTACCTATGGTTAGTAAGAGTTGTCAAATGAAGCAAGGTTATCTGTTTGCAAGGAATGTTTAGCAGTTAAGTAAGACTACTCAACGTACCTATGGTTAGTAAGAGTTGTCAAATGAAGCAAGGTTATCTGTTTGCAAGGAATGTTTAGCAGTTAAGTAAGACTACTGAACGTACCTATGGTTAGTAAGAGTTGTCAAATTTTTTTTTTTTTTTTTTATTAAAGGTTTGTCAACAGTGATTCATATCAAATCTCTCACAAAAACAATTACAATAAGCATGGTTGATATTATCACTAATTAAAGACAAACACAGCATTGGTAACATAACTTATCTTTACGAATATTTAGACATCATTTTGGTGAATAGGTACATTACTTATATTCGGCAAGTTACTATCCCATTACAAACAATATAATAATATCCTTTTATATCAACACGGAGCTTTAAATCTCGTTAACAGATGTTTTAAAAGTGGACAATGATGATATTGTCAAATTAATGGAATGGTTTTTATATGCCTCGTTAAAATGACGGCACATTCTCGGCAAGGCAGTGTCATACCCCAGCTTGGTTCGATATTTTTTTATATTTAGGGGAATAAAATGTACATGTCGTGAACCGATTCTAGGAATATTAAACCTAATTTGATGAAGTAGAAAAGGGCAGTTTATTAGACCATTAACAATTTTGAAAATAAAAGTTAAATCCATATTTTGTCTTCTCTGTTCAAGGGTGCGTATATTGTAGAAATTAAGTCTATCGGTGTAATGGGGAAGCGTTCGCGCTCGCTTATCTGAATACGCTAGGTGGTACATAAAATGTTTTTGAACCCGCTCTATTCGCTGAATGTGAACTTTGTAAGTTGGACTCCATATAACACTTGCGTATTCCAACACACTGCGAGTGAATGAGTTATACAGCGCTATTTTGGATTTGGGATTTTGAAAATATTTACTATTTCGTTTGATGAATCCTAGCATTTTAAAAGATCTAGAAATAATGTTGTCAATGTGGGAAGTAAAAGTTAGTTTTTTATCAAATAATACTCCTAGGTCACGAATGGTTGAGACTTCCTGTAGTTTAGTACCCGCGATAAGGTATTGAGTTGCGATAGAGTTACGTTTACGTGTAAAAGTTATGTGGACACATTTTGAAGAATTCAGAAACATTCTATTATCGATACACCACTTTGAAACTCTATTAATATCATTTTGCAGAAGTATTGAATCTAGTAAGGTATTGATAATTTTAAAAATTTTACAATCATCAGCAAACAGTAAAATTTCAGAGTCCAAAATAACATCACACAAGTCATTTATAAAAACAAGGAACAAGATCGGGCCCAAATGGGACCCTTGAGGCACTCCAGATGCACATCTAATCCTCTAGACTTATAGCCATCAAACACTACCCTTTGTACACGGTCAGTCAGATAAGAATAAAACCACTTTAGCAATGTACCATGAACACCCATATTTTTTAATTTTTGAATTAATAATCTATGATTTACCTTATCGAAGGCCTTGCTAAAATCAGTGTAGATTGTATCTATCTGTTGACCGTTATCGACAGCTTCGGTTAATGCAGTTACATAGCAAAGTAAATTTGAGGATGTTGATTTCTGGGGTAGAAAACCATGCTGTTTTGGAGTTATAAGGTTTTTGAGATGATAATTCAGATCAGGACAAATTAGTTTTTCGAAAATTTTTGCGAATGAACAGAGAATGGAAATGGGTCTGTAGTTTGTGACTTCGTGAAGGTCGCCACTTTTAGGTATTGGTACAATATTGGCCTGTTTCCATCTTGTTGGGAATATGGATGAAGACAACGATTTCCTGTAGATGATAGTAAGAGGGAGTGCGAGATTGTGTGCACATTTCTTTATTAGGAGAGGTGGAATTTTGTCGGGACCAGGGCCTTTGCTCTGGTCGAGGTTAAGCATCGCCTTTTTTTACATCGAGTACACCAATGTTCACCGTATGTAGAGCGCCGTTTGATAGATCTATTGAATCCGACAGAGGTAGAGTCCCTTCGTCGTTTCTGATGTCGTCCTTCTCATACACCGATGAAAAGTGTTGAGCAAATAGCTCGCTGCTTTCCTCACCATTCGATGATTTTTTTTCTCCATACGTCATATTTTGGGGGATAGTACTTTTATTTTGTCTCTTTTGTTTAATGAATCTCCAAAAAGCTTTGACGTTATTATTATCAACCAGAGACGATTCGATTTGTTCAACGTGTTTAAAGTAGCAATTACTAATGAGTTTGGAACAACGGGTACGTAAGAGGTCGTAAGAATTTTTATCACGTGGATTTTTATATTTTTTATAGCGAAATCTAAATTTATTTTTTTCCTTTAAAAGTTTAATTAACTCTAGTGAGTACCAGTGAGGGTGCTGCCTGTTGTGATTTACAAGTTTGGTAACACATTTCTCTATTATACGATACATATGTGTGTAAAATAAAGAAACCATATCGTTTACCGACATGGAATCGGGTAAAAGCAATGCCCAATCCAGTTCTTTTAATTCCTCGTTAAATAGAACGTAATCATTTTTATTAAAATCATATTTAAGTAAGTTTTTAGTTTTCAGCATTTTTGTTAATTTATAATCTAAATTATAAACAATTTCTAAGGGTGGGTGGTGTATATCAATTCGACTTAAGATATTGGTACTTTGCCTGACTTGTAGTGCTTGTGAATTGCTTAAAACGAGATCTAAGATTCTACCATTACTATTCGTAACGTCATTTAATTGGTTGAGATTATTAAGGGCAAGAAAGTTCACTAAACGGTTGCCAATGTCGTTATTATAATTTTCTGGAGATAGGGAGTGAGTCTGGTTAGGGTCATTGCGGGTCCAACCAATACCTCCCAGGTTGAAATCTCCTATAATTAACGTATTTGATTCACCAATGCCTTCCATAACGTTGTTTATTTTTTTAAAGAGATATTCAAAATTTTCTACAAGCAACGGAGGAGGTATATAAAGAGCACAGATACAGATATATCTTGTTAATTTGTTCTGGCTAAATTTAATGGTCACCCATAGATCTTCCAGGGTACTTTCCCAATGCTTACTACGGTTAGTTTGATATTCTTGTAAAACGGCTATCAATACACCCCCTCCGTCACTTTTGACGTTAGAGGTACTGCTACGATCCCTTCTGAAAACATTATAACGCGAGTCAAAAATTTCCGAATCAAATATAGAGTCGTTCAACCATGTTTCTGTTAAAATTACAATATCAAAATTGTTATTTAGTATTTCTAGATAAACCTCATTCAGTTTTGTTCTTAAACCCCTTACATTCTGGTAATAAATTTTTAGATGATCCATTTCCGTTATAAATAAAATCAACAAGTTTAAAATAGGGTAGGAATCAGAGAAGCAAAGCCAACGAGTCCTGGTTGCGTATTACCACCACATGCGCCGTGTTTTCATCTTTACGGACGAGGATTCTTCCGTTTCGTACCCATACGAATTTGTAGTTTGCTTCCTTAGCTTTAATCCTCGTGGCTGCGTGCAGGGCCTTGTTGGCTGGGGTGAGATGTTCGCTCACGTATACTGGTATTTTTGTGCCATCGATGCCTAGGTGTGCTGAGTTGAGCTTATTGTTCTTATTTTTCTTGTTGTGGCTGCTGACTGCAGCCAGAACTTCATCCCTTGCCCTCAAACTTGGGAGCTTCACAACAATTGATTTCGGTCTTCTGGAATCTGGATTAATCTTTGGGACTCGATGAATGTCGAGTATTTCCGATTCGGCAAAGGGGCGAGAGATCACTGTTCCAAGTTGTTTTACAATCGAAATTAGATTCTCGGATTTATGTTCTGGTACGCATTGGATCTCGATGTTAGTTTCCCTAGCTGCCTGTTCCATGTGTGACATGCGCACGTTTTGTAGCCTCATCCATTGCTCCCTTTTATTGGAATCTTCTTGCATTTGTTTGATAGTCGATTGAAGGGAGGAAACTTCTTGTTCCAGATAGTCTACTTTTTTCATAGATTGTTCGAAAGTTTGGAATCTTTTAGAAAAGTCATCCAATTTTGTGTTGTTGAAGTCAACGGATTTTTTAAGTTCGGACATGTCTTCCTTGACTTGATTATTAAGGGTTTTGAGGGAGGCAAGTTCAGAAAATATTTTTTTTATTTCAGCCATTACATCTTCTATGGGATTGGTTGACGTGGCGGATGATTGGGTTGAAGTTTTGCAGGTAGTGCAGCGCCAAGTTCTCCTTTTCTCATTGTTAGCTTTTCTGAATGTAGTTTCAGATGTTCCTCCACACTCATAATGAAACTGCTTACTGCAGGAGTAACATGTGATGCCGTCGGTAATAGTTAGTTGGCACTTGAAACAGTTCATGTTGAAAAGGTTGAGCTCCCCTGAATTGTCGGATACCGGCGATGAGGTGGGTATAGCAACGTCTGTTATTGCGACGAGGCACGGTACACTCGGGCGGGCACACTTGTAGGTTGTAGGTAGCACTAAAATATGGGAACGTAGAACTGCACTTTACTGGACTTTATAATATTGGTTTCACAATAAATCAACATCAATCCTTTAGATATAATATAAGAGCTAGTTTTAAGTGAGTTCACTGAAGAATTCTATGAGGTTTAAAGATATAATTTGATGTTTTAACTGTAGGAAAGCTACAACTTTGAGAGAGCAAAAAATGACGTGTGTCACACTTGATAGAAATTTTAATAATGTTGATAGAAATTTTAATAATGTTCAAGTTTAATAATGTTAAAATGAAGCAAGGTTATCTGTTTGCAAGGAATGTTTAGCAGTTAAGTAAGACTACTGAACTTACCTATGGTTAGTAAGAGTTGTCAAATGAAGCAAGGTTATCTGTTTGCAAGGGCATGTTTAGCAGTTAAGTAAGACTACTGAACTTACCTATGGTTAGTAAGAGTTGTCAAATGAAGCAAGGTTATCTGTTTGCAAGGAATGTTTAGCAGTTAAGTAAGACTACTGAACGTACCTATGGTTAGTAAGAGTTGTCAAATGAAGCAAGGTTATCTGTTTGCAAGGAATGTTTAGCAGTTAAGTAAGACTACTGAACTTACCTATGGTTAGTAAGAGTTGTCAAATGAAGCAAGGTTATCTGTTTGCAAGGGCATGTTTAGCAGTTAAGTAAGACTACTGAACTTACCTATGGTTAGTAAGAGTTGTCAAATGAAGCAAGGTTATCTGTTTGCAAGGAATGTTTAGCAGTTAAGTAAGACTACTGAACGTACCTATGGTTAGTAAGAGTTGTCAAATGAAGCAAGGTTATCTGTTTGCAAGGAATGTTTAGCAGTTAAGTAAGACTACTCAACGTACCTATGGTTAGTAAGAGTTGTCAAATGAAGCAAGGTTATCTGTTTGCAAGGAATGTTTAGCAGTTAAGTAAGACTACTGAACGTACCTATGGTTAGTAAGAGTTGTCAAATGAAGCAAGGTTATCTGTTTGCAAGGAATGTTTAGCAGTTAAGTAAGACTACTGAACTTACCTATGGTTAGTAAGAGTTGTCAAATGAAGCAAGGTTATATGTTTGCAAGGAATGTTTAGCAGTTAAGTAAGACTACTGAACGTACCTATGGTTAGTAACAGTTGTCAAATGAAGCAAGGTTATCTGTTTGCAAGGAATGTTTAGCAGTTAAGTAAGACTACTGAACTTACCTATGGTTAGTAAGAGTTGTCAAATGAAGCAAGGTTATCTGTTTGCAAGGAATGTTTAGCAGTTAAGTAAGACTACTGAACGTACCTATGGTTAGTAAGAGTTGTCAAATGAAGCAAGGTTATCTGTTTGCAAGGAATGTTTAGCAGTTAAGTAAGACTACTCAACGTACCTATGGTTAGTAAGAGTTGTCAAATGAAGCAAGGTTATCTGTTTGCAAGGAATGTTTAGCAGTTAAGTAAGACTACTGAACGTACCTATGGTTAGTAAGAGTTGTCAAATGAAGCAAGGTTATCTGTTTGCAAGGGCATGTTTAGCAGTTAAGTAAGACTACTGAACTTACCTATGGTTAGTAAGAGTTGTCAAATGAAGCAAGGTTATCTGTTTGCAAGGAATGTTTAGCAGTTAAGTAAGACTACTGAACGTACCTATGGTTAGTAAGAGTTGTCAAATGAAGCAAGGTTATCTGTTTGCAAGGGCATGTTTAGCAGTTAAGTAAGACTACTGAACTTACCTATGGTTAGTAAGAGTTGTCAAATGAAGCAAGGTTATCTGTTTGCAAGGAATGTTTAGCAGTTAAGTAAGACTACTGAACGTACCTATGGTTAGTAAGAGTTGTCAAATGAAGCAAGGTTATCTGTTTGCAAGGAATGTTTAGCAGTTAAGTAAGACTACTGAACGTACCTATGGTTAGTAAGAGTTGTCAAATGAAGCAAGGTTATCTTTTTTTTTATTTTTTTATTTTTATTTATTTATTGAATCTATATCATAAGGTTTACATTTTTTTTGGCCTTGCCTGTCTCACTAGGAACTCCTGTGTCGAGACAGACTAGTTTACAAATATTTTCTAATTATAATATGAAGTACATTTTTCAATAAAGCAAAAATATTTGACAAAATTTTCAGGTTGGTAGGTAGTGGTAACAATAATGAGATATACGATTATATTTGGGTGAGGTGACTAATTATTGCACGACCTTTTTCGATGATCCATTGTTTGATCAGGATTTTGTATTTTTTAATATTATTCGATTGTCTTGTTTTGTCAGGTAGGTTATTGTATATTTTAGACGCAATGTATTTGAAATTTCTTTGACCAAATGTTGTGTTTGTTTTAGGTATTTGTATGAGTTCTTTGGTTTTGTGCCGCGTGTTTACAATATTTTGGGTATTTTTATAAAATGTATGTGTTTTATTTTTAAACAGATGAGTTAAGATAGTTTTTGTGTAAATTTGTCGAATATCTAATACATTGAATTTGTTGAATATATCTACAGTACTTGTTATTATGGGAACTTTAAGAATAACTTTCATAATTAATTTTTGTGCCTTCGATAATGAATCTATAGCTGATAGTGTTGCACCTCCCCATGCGATTATTCCATATTCAATGATTGATTGACAAAGAGAGTAATAAACAATTTTCATAGATTTGGAATCTAGTATGTTTCTAATGTTTTTGAAAAAATAAACATGTTTTCTAAGCTTATTCGTGATAAGTAGGCAATGTGTATTCCACTTAAGATATTGATCAAATGTAAGACCAAGGTATTTGATATGGTCCGTTCGATCTAGGCAAGGACATTGACAGAATGTATCGTGAATACAAGAACATTCATGTACTTTTATTTCAGCATCTTGATTAGGTTGGCCAACGATATTCATACTAAAAGTAATGTATTTTGTTTTGGTAGTGTTTAGTGCAAGAGAATTAATATCTAGCCATTTTTTAACAGAGTTAATTGATTTCTCAGCCATTTTGTATGCGTCTAACCAAGTGTCTGATTGAATGAGTAGCACAGTATCGTCAGCAAAACTTACAATTTTTCCATCTATCATTAGGTTACAAAGATTGTTTATGTATATGAGAAACAAAGTAGGGCCTAAGACGCTTCCTTGGGGAACTCCGTAGGTTATAGGGAGGGGTTGGCTGAATTTGTTTTCGATTTTGACACTTTGAGTTCGATTAGTTAAGTAACTTTGAAGAAATTCTAGGTCTTTCCCTCTTATACCAATGGTATTTAGTTTATTAATAAGGATGTCAAAGGAGATGGTATCAAAAGCTTTTGAGAGGTCTAGGAAGATAGAAATGCATTTTTTACCCTTATCTAAATTTGAAACAAGAAAGTCTGTAACAGCAATGATGGCATCGGCAGTGCTCTTATTTGACCGAAAACCAAATTGATTTTCGGAGAGTAGCTGCTCGCTTTCCAAAAATGTTTTCAGTTGTTTGTTAATTATTTTTTCAACTACTTTCGAGAGTGAGTTAAGTATTGTTATGGGCCTATAATTGTTAATGTCCACTTTTAGACCACTTTTGTATATGGGTATGACGAGCCCTTGCTTTAATTCATTAGGGAAAATTCCCTGTGATATGCTGAGGTTAATTATGTAAGTGAGAGGTTCCAATAGTTCGTGAACAAGTGTTTTGAGTAAACTTACGGTGATGCCATCCATACCGGCGGACTTTGTGTCTTTTAATGAGTTAATTGTATTCTTAATATCGTCATGTGTAACCGTTTGAAATTTAAATTGTTTAGAAAGGAGTATATGTGTTTTTTCCTGTTTTGTATTAGAATTCGGGGAGGACATTTTGTTTGCTAATTTTTTCCCGACATTAGTGAAAAAGTCATTGGCATGGTTTAGGATTTTTTCTGGATTCTTTGAGAAGTCGACGGTCAGTCCATCAATATTTAGTTGTTTTAGGTCAGTGTTTAAGTTAGGCTTAGTATGAGTAGCTTCACGTAATATGTTCCACATTTCTTTTGGATTACTTTTGCTTTCTTCTATTTTATGTCTATAATATAATTCCTTAGCATTCCTGATGACTTTTGTACATATGTTTATGTATCTTTTGTAAAAGTTGTTAAGTATAGTGTCAGAAGGATTCAATGAAGTTTTTTTATGAAGTAAGTTTCTTTTTCTTATACAATTTATAATGCTGTGATTAATCCAGGGAGTTAGAGGTTTAAATTTGTGAGGGATTGTTTTTACTATAGAATTAGTGTTATTATTTATTTCAGTTTGTAGTTTGTCTATGAAGTAAGTCCATGCATCATCAGCGTTGGGTATGTGTAGTAAGTTGTGCCAATAATTACAGGAAAAAGATTTTTTTATATTCTCATAATCAACTCGTTTTATGCAATAATAGTGTTTCATTTTTATATTTTTTGATGGTGTGTTTAATGAAATCATAGTGGCATAGTGGTCAGTAATAGTAGATTCAAAAACCAGTGTTTTATATGGATTATTCGTTTTTATCATAATGTGGTCAACACAAGAGCTGGATTCTTTGGTGACCCTAGTCGGGTGATTTATTGTAGATATCAATCCATGGTAACTAAGTAGGTTTAAGTAATCTTGGCATTGTGGGTGTGAATTACTTGGTAAAATGTTAATGTTAATGTCTCCGACTAAAATTAAGTGTTTTTTATGCGCAAGTTGTGATAATTTTTCATCTAGGCTTTGTATGAATGGGGTTATATTGTGGTAGGATGGAGATCTATACATTGCTAATATGCATGTGTCACCGTACGATATTTGTAGACAATTTGCACCCGGGATTATTAATTCCAAAGTCTGAACATTCAGTACGTTATTCACATATATAATAATGCCGTCATTCTGATTGTGATGTGTTTTTGTGGAGAAGTGAGTATAATCAGGAAGGTGTTTTGGTACATATAGTTCATTAATCCAACATTCTGATAGAATAATTATATCAAATTTAACCTTTAGATTATTCAGTAAAGTGAGTATTTCTTCCCAATTTTTATTTATGGATCGAACATTATGGTGAAAAATTTTTAGGTTCGTATAGTCTTTCATTAGTAATTTACAAAATTTTATATCTGAAGATACATAATTATTAATTTTATCAGAAGAAATTTTTTCATTATCAAAAATCAGTCTAGCCATTTTTAAGAACAATTTAAAATGGAAGTTTATATTTTGAATTGGGAGCCCCGTCACAGTGGCTAAAACTGGGAGTTCGCCCTTTACCCGATAGTAGTACAAGATACAAGATTTCTGACAGTTTGGAAACAATCACTGTAAAATGATTTCACAACAATAATTTAGAGCAGTCAGGATCAGGTTTTGTATGGTAAGAGCGATCGGGCCAATGTTCGACATGTGACAGAGCTCATCAACATTCTAAATAATTTTACACAAGTCATCAGAATGTTTAATATATATTATTTTATCCGTGGCTGATTTCTTTACCAAAATTTTTTCGTCTTTGTACCAAACATACGAAAACTTTTTTTCATTATTGCATATTTGTTTGGTTTTCCATAAAAGTTCTTTGAAATAAGGATTAAGAATAGCACTTATAAAAATCTTTTCGCAGTTAAAGTATTTTAAGGTATCATGGTGAATTTTTTTTCGGTTTACTAGTAGTAGGTTTCTTTTGCGGATATCCGTGAATCTGACACAAATTTTCGGGGGTGCTCCGGGACGCCTGTCGGGGATCCTTTGGGCTTCCAGGATATCTAGGGGAAGAATCTCTACACCTACAGCCGCTGCCAGCTTCTTGACGGTCTCCGAGGGTTGTTCGCCTTCATATGGTGGTATTCCTGCGACCTCTAATGCATCCTCCTTTGAAGTCTGTTCGAGGCTGGCCAGGGGAATTTCGAAATTTTTTATAATAAGGTTTTTTTCATTTAATTCTTTTCTTAAGTTTTCTACCTCCGATACTAAATTTACAATAGTATTCATTTTTGTATTGAGGTCGTCATATTGGCTGCTGATAAAATCTCTAGAAGTTCGTGCATCTTTATTTTCGTTGTCTATTTTTTGAAACATTTCCTTTTTCATGGTCTCAAATTTATTCTCCATCTGCTTCATGAAGATTCCAATGTTGGTCTCACTAGTGTCAGGAATATTCAGTCCTAGACCTTTGCTTCTAGTTTGTTTCTCGGCCATAATTGTTCTGCAACTGTCCCACAATGCCAAAAACCTCAACGATACTCAACTAAGTATATTGAATAATGTTAGTCACAAATGCTAAATCACTGTATAGTTATAATTTTCACTTTAAAGTATCACTTTGTAGGCTTTTGCAACTTGTACACTTTGTTTTATTATCAATTTATACGGGAGCAAAATAAAAACAAACATCTGTCATTCAAAGTTATTGTTACCATCCGTTTGTTTGCAAGTCCATCTGTTTGCAAGGGCATGTTTAGCAGTTAAGTAAGACTACTGAACTTACCTATGGTTAGTAAGAGTTGTCAAATGAAGCAAGGTTATCTGTTTGCAAGGAATGTTTAGCAGTTAAGTAAGACTACTGAACGTACCTATGGTTAGTAAGAGTTGTCAAATGAAGCAAGGTTATCTGTTTGCAAGGAATGTTTAGCAGTTAAGTAAGACTACTGAACGTACCTATGGTTAGTAAGAGTTGTCAAATGAAGCAAGGTTATCTGTTTGCAAGGGCATGTTTAGCAGTTAAGTAAGACTACTGAACTTACCTATGGTTAGTAAGAGTTGTCAAATGAAGCAAGGTTATCTGTTTGCAAGGAATGTTTAGCAGTTAAGTAAGACTACTGAACGTACCTATGGTTAGTAAGAGTTGTCAAATGAAGCAAGGTTATCTGTTTGCAAGGAATGTTTAGCAGTTAAGTAAGACTACTGAACGTACCTATGGTTAGTAAGAGTTGTCAAATGAAGCAAGGTTATCTGTTTGCAAGGGCATGTTTAGCAGTTAAGTAAGACTACTGAACTTACCTATGGTTAGTAAGAGTTGTCAAATGAAGCAAGGTTATCTGTTTGCAAGGAATGTTTAGCAGTTAAGTAAGACTACTGAACGTACCTATGGTTAGTAAGAGTTGTCAAATGAAGCAAGGTTATCTGTTTGCAAGGAATGTTTAGCAGTTAAGTAAGACTACTGAACGTACCTATGGTTAGTAAGAGTTGTCAAATGAAGCAAGGTTATCTGTTTGCAAGGGCATGTTTAGCAGTTAAGTAAGACTACTGAACTTACCTATGGTTAGTAAGAGTTGTCAAATGAAGCAAGGTTATCTGTTTGCAAGGAATGTTTAGCAGTTAAGTAAGACTACTGAACGTACCTATGGTTAGTAAGAGTTGTCAAATGAAGCAAGGTTATCTGTTTGCAAGGAATGTTTAGCAGTTAAGTAAGACTACTGAACGTACCTATGGTTAGTAAGAGTTGTCAAATGAAGCAAGGTTATCTGTTTGCAAGGGCATGTTTAGCAGTTAAGTAAGACTACTGAACTTACCTATGGTTAGTAAGAGTTGTCAAATGAAGCAAGGTTATCTGTTTGCAAGGAATGTTTAGCAGTTAAGTAAGACTACTGAACGTACCTATGGTTAGTAAGAGTTGTCAAATGAAGCAAGGTTATCTGTTTGCAAGGGCATGTTTAGCAGTTAAGTAAGATTTCTGAACGTACCTGTGGTTACTAAATGTTGTCAATGAAGCAAGGTTACCTGTTGGTGATACTATTATTACAAAAAGTTTATGCTTGGAGAAAATACGACACTATATTTAAATCACTGGATATTGCGTGATTTTAAATTTTCTACCCTCATTACTCATACGAGAAGATCAGTTGTCAATGCAGATACATATTTTGAAGAAATTGAGAATTGAGGGCTCTTAAGGATGCGAGATTCTTTATGGAATGACCTTAAAAAGCTGGAAAATTCTAATATTCTTACTTTTTACCCAATTGGTTATTTACAATATCGCGGGCTGTGAAAGTAAAGTGAAAAGTATTTGGATACCTACGAATGTCTGAAAAGGTGAGTTTTAATTTTCGCTCTAAATTCTGCCGAGTTCTTAAATCATGTGGCAGTCCATTCCAGGCGTTAGGTCCGGACACTTCGAAAGCATGCTCACCAAACTTAGTACCTGGTGTGCGCTTTGGTTCCTTCAACCTTCGAAAAACTGATCACGCTGCTGACCCGAGGGCTGACTATCAAGAATTTGAATGTTTTGGATTAGATTTTTCCGATGAGTAAGTCGGAGCTATCCACCCAGCTACCCTTCGACGGTAGCAACCTACCGAACAGGCCCTCTATTGATATGCTCTGTGTAACTCTAAGTGAGCAGCTCAGATACGGGGGCTCCATCGAAACCAGAGTTAAGTTAGTCTCTCAGAAACTAAGCGTACTGTACAGGGCCCGCAGACACTTTAATAGTACACAACTGCTAGCCCTGTGCAAATTGAAGGGCGCTCCACTGTTGAATTTGGCAGCCACCTCTGGTTAGGAGCCCTAAAGTACCTGAAAAAACCCTCTACTCTGTGCAGAGAAGGGCGGTTCGTTTGATATTCTCCAGTTTTAACAAACGGATTGCAATCTTTAAAGCACTGGCGTCGGGTAGGAATGCTATCCTCGTTCTACCGGTATTTCAATGGAAGATGCTTCGAGGAACTAGCGTCATTGATCCCCTCGGCACCAGTGCATAGTTAGGAAACACTCCAAAGGCACGCTTAACATATGTACACGGTTGACATTTCGTTAGGTGAGAGTGAAAAGGTTAGAAGTGGTGTTTTTGAGAAAATTGTGTTTTTCTTACCGGAGAATTTATTTTCTTAAACTATTTTGAAAAAAAAAAATTCATCACCATTTGTTGTCTATAAACCGATTTTTTAAGTAATTAGGTTCTAACTGCGTCTAAATTTAGATTTCGTTTGGGTTGATAGGGTTCAATTAAGGACCAGGTTTCACGGTAACATTTTGTAAATGTATTCAGTAATGAGTGGACATTTGAGGGGAGAGGTCGCGCGCTCGCATTGCAATTCCGTCCGTTTAACGAAAATATTATCCATGTATTTTATACAAGGAATAAATGGGGAAATGGGTGTTATACAAGCAATCAAACAGCCAGTAGAAATTAGATAATTAATTTTTTTATGGTATAAAAATTAAAGTTTCTTTGTTTGTTCCTCGTGCGGAACCTAAAGCATTTATCCGATAGCGATTTGTCGTGTATGAAATTATTTCCTATCTAGGTTATGAAATTATTTCCTATACCATTTATCCGATTGTGATGAAACTCTGGTGAGTTGTTATGTGCACACCCGCCAATGTTTCTATAAATAATAGTGAGCTCTGCCGTCATGAAATTTGTAAAAAAAATACATAAAAATTAATGTTTCTTTGTTTGTCCCTTATTCGGTACCTAAAGCATCTGAGTGCGATGAAACTTTGGCGGATTTTTCGTGTACGTGTACATGCCCTTGAAGGTTTCTATATATATTATAGTGCAAGCGAGCTCTAGCGTTATGAATTTATTTCCTGTACTATTTATCCGATTGTGATGAAACTTTTGTAAGTTGTTAAATGCACACCTTCGTAATTCCTTATATGGTACCTAAAGTATTACTCCGATTGCAAAGAAACTTTGGTGATTTGTTGTGCACATACCTCTAATGGTTTCTATATGTAGTGCTGAGCTCTGGCGTTATAAAAATATTTCCTTTACCATTCATTCAAATGCGCTGAAACAAGAGGTGATTTGTTGTGCACACGCCCGCGAATGATTATATATACATATAGTGGTGAGCTCTGACGTCATGAGATTTGTAGAAATAATTACAATATTTCCTTCTCATCCCCATTCACCTTCAGCCACACAACATACCCCAATTGGGGATGCCATAGTCTCACTGACTCCAGACGGGAGCAGGTGGGACTTTTGTAAGGTATTCATATAAAAAAAGGAGTGGCGGACGTATGAATCCATCTCTCCCACAGCGGGGCAAGGCGAAGAGTCGAGAGAGTCAAATAAATTTTGGGTAATTTGTACACGAGCTGCCAATAAGAAGGAACAGCCTCAGAAGCACATGTGCTTCAAGAATTATTTAGGGTCGTCTACCGCGATGGAATCCTTGTTCTACCGGTATTTCAGATATGAAAGATGCTCCGAGGAACTAGCGTCATTGATCCCTTCGGCACCGGTGCAAAGTCGGGAAACATGCCAAACGCGCGCCCAACATATATACACGGTCGAAATTTGTCATATGAGAACGGGTCGCTTCTACCACTCGTTCTTGAGTTCAACAGTTCAGCTGTGAAACGATTTGCCGGCCTCTGTGTTTCCTCCTTCATACAAGATGGGTCTCTTCAAGACAATTTTTCTCAGGGGCTCCTGTGCGAAGTTATATATAAAAATAAAAAAAAGATTCGACTATTATTTTTGAGAGGTTTAAAATTCCGTACGACTAACACTGTTTAACACAAGTACTAAAGATAAAATTAATATCATTCTAAAATCCACAAGTCTTGGCAATTTTTGTAGGATATTATGCTGAATATTTGCATACCAAGTTTACATTTAGTTGATTTTATATCAATTTGTATTAAATTTTGTGATTTTTCGTTTATGTGCGTCATTCTACTTTTTGTTTATCTGAGCTAATATTTTGAAATATATTCTTTCTTGAGTACGAAAAAATTTGTCTAAATAAACTTTCAAAAACAAAACCACCTTTTGTCATTTCTATCGCACGTACTTAAAAATATTTGTCTCAACTTTATTTTATGATCTCCTTTTATTCACACCCATTATTTTCCGGTAATATTATAAATACAGTTATTACCATTATATAAACCATACAATCTACGTCAAAACACAATTAGATTCAAAGTCTCATTGAGTAAAAAACTGAGACGTCAAAAAAGGTTCAGGACGTAAATAATAATAATAATATATATAATAATATATGAAGAACTCAATTGTTCAGACATTGAACAAATGAGTTTTTCTGATATATCGGTTGAATTGTTAGCCAAAATTATTAAAAATACTCATAATTGGAAAGCCACGGGTTGCGATTGGATACATAATTTTTGGTACAAACGTCTGACTACGTTACATCCTCTTTTGGCAAAACATCTTTCAAAATTTGTTAGACAAACTCAAAATTTTCCAAATTTTCTAACTAAGGGCATTACTTGTATGTTGCCTAAAAGCGAAAATATTAATAATCCCTCTCAGTATAGACCCATTACATGTTTACCGACAATATATAAAATTTTAACCTCTTGCTTGACAGATTTAATATATAATCATTTAGATGAAAAAAATATTTTATCTGAACAACAAAAAGGTTGTCGCAGAAAACATATGGGATGTAAAGAACAATTAGTTATTGATTCTGTAATTCTAAAACAGATTCAAAATAAAAAACGTAATTTACATACTTGCTATATAGATTACCAAAAGGCTTTTGATAGTGTCCCGCACTCGTGGCTTATCAAAGTATTAAATATATATAAAATTAATCCAATGATTATTAGCTTTTTAGAAAATATTATGTCATTTTGGAATACAGATTTATTTATCAATTTAAAGGGTAAGAAAATAGTAGTACCGGGCATTTCAATAAAAAGAGGAATTTTTCAAGGAGACTCGTTGAGTCCTCTTTGGTTTTGCTTAGCATTAAATCCTCTATCCAAAATGTTAATAAAAAGCAAGTTTGGAATAAAAATTAAAGGAAATACAGGAGAGAGTAGTACAATTTCGCATCTATTATATATGGATGATATAAAATTATTTTCAAATTCTGAATCAAATTTAGAGAAAATGATTAAGGTAGTTAAAATTTTTTCAGATGATATTAAAATGACTTTTGGTCTAGATAAATGTAGAACGATCCATATAGAGAAAGGCAAAATTATAGATGGAGATGAGGGTATATTTAGAAATTTCAAAATTAAAAGTATGAAAGGGGATGAGGTTTATAAATACTTAGGATACCCGCAATCGAATAGATTAGATCATACTAGTATTAAAAATGATATTAGGATTAAATTTCAAACTAGGATAAGAAAAATTTTAAAATGCAATCTATCTGCTAAAAATTTAGTAAAGGCAATAAATAGTTGGGCAATACCTCTATTAACGTACTCATTTGGTATAATTAAATGGTCTAATACAGATTTAGATAGCTTAGAACGATTAATTAGAACTACGTTAACAAAGTTTAATTGTCATCATCCAAATTCAGCTATAGAACGAATTAATTTACCTAGAAATTTAGGAGGTAGAGGTATAGTCAAAATAACTTCTTTAAAACAAAATCAGGTAGAAATGTTAAGAATTTTTTTTCATAGAAAAGCTAATAGCTCAGAGCTGCATAAAATAATTTGCAAGGCAGACAGAAATATTTCACCTTTAAATTTATACGACGAGAATGCCAACATTTTTATAAATACCAACCAGGAATTATTAGATTCCTGGTCAAATAAAATTATTCACGCAAAACACTTCAATTATCTCAACCAAACGTATGTTGACAAACTTTCGTCAAACAAATGGTTGAGTATTGGAGAGTTGAGCGCAGAAATAGAAGGTTTTATGCTTGCTATTCAAGATAGAGTAATTAATACCAAAAATTATAGGAAGCATATAATCAAAGATCCAAATCAAATAGATGATTTATGTAGAAAATGTATGGCTTTTCCGGAAACTATAGAACACATTATATCAGGATGTTCTATATTAGCGCCGTCTGAGTATACATTTAGGCACAATCAGGTTTTAAAAATAATTCACCAAAGTTTGGTAATTAAACATAACTTGATTGACTGTCATAATATAGTACCTTATTATGAATACGAACCAAATTCATTTTTAGAAAATAATTTCTTTAAAATTTACTATGATAAAACTATACTAACAGACAGACCAATTGGTCATAATAGACCTGATATAGTTTTACATGACAAAATTAAAAAAATAACTTATATTATTGATGTAGCTATTCCAAATTCCTGTAATATTCAAAAATCTGTTTCTGAAAAAATAAGAAAGTATACAGATTTAGGAAATGAAATTAAAAGAATTTGGCATTCTCAGACTATAAAAATATAACCTTTTGTTATTTCGGCTACTGGCATTATACCTAGCTCTCTTATTAAAAATTTAGGCATATTAGATTTGTCAAAGAATTTGTATATAAAAATGCAAAAATCAGTCATTTTAAATACATGTAGAATTACGAAAGATTTTTTAAATATTTATATTGAGGGATCAGTAGGATTTATCGGTCAAATTAGGAATTCCACAGAGCCGAACCCTCTGATATGAAAATATCTGGAGACGGTGAATTATATTCCCATTTAATAGTTTGGTAGATTAACGTGTTGTTCTTGTATTGTTTTGTATTAATTATACTTATATAATACACTTGCATAACGTGGATTTACTAGATGATCATTTATATGGAAAAGTGTATGAAAGGGTTTAGTTTTTCCTATGGGAAAAACTAAACCCGTTCCTGTAAATCTGGTGAAAAAAATATATATAGAAAAAAAAAGAAAAAAAAAAAAAAAAAAAAAAAAAAAAAAAAAAAAAAAAAAAAAAAAAAAATGAAAAAAAAAAAAAAAAAAATAATAATTGGATGACTTGTATAGCGCCGTTTTTGTGAAAAATCACCTCAAGGGCGCTGTACAAATTTCAATAATTTCTACAATCTTACTTCTAACTACACACTAGAAAATATAAAAAACCTATGGCTAAAACAATGGATGCAAATCCACCGGTTCTTTGATCAGCGATACAAAACTATATGTACAATGCATCTGAACAACCAGCGCGGTGCACCCCAAAAATGTAAATGTACATGTATTTTTTTTTTTTTTTTTTTTTTTTTTTTTTTTTTTTTTTAATTTTTTTTTTTTTTTTTTTTTTATTTTTTTTTTTTTTTTATTTTTTTTTTTTTATTATATATATTTTTTTTTCAATGAAAATGTACAGGACCATACTTACCTGGTAGGTCACTTGAGATTAAAGTTAAAAGATGTTTATTTATATACAGTTTGCGCGCAGAGGACATAATAGCGAACACATGTTGTTGGAAAAGTAATTATTTGATATATATTATGTTATTTAATGAACGTGTTTGGGAAAAGCAAAATTAATTAATGGGCGGTACAGAGTAGTACATGAATTTTATTTATTTTCTTAAATGAAGTCTCAGTCTCTCGTTAAGCGACGGATTGCTGTGAAGGCTTCGAATGATGTTAATCTAATAAGAAAATAGATTAAGATAAATTATAGGCAATACATAATACAAATAGATTTATTAAATTTAAGGGTATGAGAGCCTAAATAAGTAGGTTTTTAGTTTTGACCTAAATTCTGTTGGGCTTGTTATGCACCTTAGTTCCGGAGGGAGTTTGTTCCAAGCCTTAGGCCCAGATACTTCGAATGCACGATCTCCAAACTTAGTATTTGGCTTTCGTTTAGGTTCTATCAGTCTACCTAGAGCTGATGATGTTGCTGATCTAAGGGTTGACTGCCTTGGACCAATGTTTTCCGGGACGCATAGTTCAGAGATGTAATGTGGGGCCATTTCATTGATGGATTTAAACACCATCCAGCACAGTTTGTACTGGATTCTTTCAGGGCACTTAAGCCAGTGAAGGTTGCGAAGGTGTTCTGAAATGTGCGAATATTTAGAGACCCCGGTTATGAGCCGTGCCGCTGCATTAAACACGGATTGAAGTTTGTCGATTTGACATTTCGGAAGGCTAGCATAAATACCGTTACAGTAATCGAGACGTGAGACTACGTATGAGTTGATGAGTAATTTTGTTGCCTCTGTAGGAAGGTTTCTTCGAACTGATTTAAGTTGTCTTAGGTGAAAAAATCCGGTGCTTACTGTCCTATTTATTTGACTTTTAAGCGAAAAGTCCGAGTCTAGATTAACGCCAAGAAGTTTAACTGTTCTCTTTGGAATAATATTGCTGCCAGAAATGGAAACAGGTGAATCGTCTACCAAATGTTGCCGTTTGTTTGTGGCCGCCCAGAGAAACTCGGTCTTAGATGGGTTCAGTTTCAGCTTGTTTGAAGACATCCAACGAGTTATTGCTTCTAGGCATTCAGCTACACGGATTTTGAGACTGTTGATTTCGTTTGGAGTGCAGTAAAAATAAACTTGCTGATCGTCAGCGTAGCAGTGAGACAAGAGACCAAATGACTCGATTATTTTGGCGACATCATTTGTAAAAAGGATGAAGAGAAGTGGACCTAAAACGGATCCCTGGGGTACCCCTGAAGAAAGTGCAGCGAAATTAGACAGTTTATTTCCAACCTTCACGGCTTGTAAGCGATTAGATAGATAGGATGCCAGCCAATTTTTGATGTCGGAATTCAAACCAAATGTTTTCTCTAATCTGTTAATGAGGAAGTTGTGATCAATCGTATCAAATGCTGCACTCATGTCTAGGAGTGAGATGAGTGCTAATTTTTCCTGACTCTATGGCAAGAGATATATCTGACAGCATACGAAGTAGTCCGGTTTCTGTTGAGTGAAACCTTCTATTGGCGGATTGACGATTTGTGAATAATTTATTTGAATTCAAGTGACGGGTTATTTGTGCTGCAGCAATTTTCTCTAGGATTTTTGAAATGAAAGGTAAATTGGAAACGGGTCGATAATTACCTAAGTTATCGGAGTCTAGTTGTGGCTTTTTTAATATGGGTGTGACTATGGCTGACTTTAGAGGTTCAGGGAAGTGACCTGTGCTGAGAGATTTATTAAAAACATGAACTAAGAACGGAGCTAAGACAATTGCACATTTTTTTAATAACCATGTTGGTATAGGATCTAGACTGCACTGCTTATTTGGCGAACTTGCTATTAATTTTTTGACTTCTTCCAGCGTTGTAGATCTGAAGGAAGACAAATTTCCTTTGGAATTGAGAGTGAAAATTGGCGGAGGGGCGTGAGATGTGGATGCACGAATAGATTCAATTTTTTCCCGAAAAAACTTTGAGAACGCATCTGGGGTAATATCTATTTTAGTAGGAACTGTGGCTTCGGAAATAACAGTCTTTATGGAGTTCCAGAGACGTTGTGGATTGGTTCGCTCAGAGTCAATCTTTTCATTCCAATATTCCGATCTTTTGGAATTTATTTTGCTCATATACTGTTTTTGAGCAAGCATCCACTCATCCCTTGAATTTACTGTACAGTTTTTTCTATAGGTCCTCTCTAATTTCCGCATTAGTCTCTTCTGGTTTCGACATTCATCGTCAAACCAGCCGTCAGACTTTCGAACTTTACGTGTTTTTAATGTTGTCGGAGCATATTTATTTAACAGAAATGTAAGTGTTGTATTATAAGTATCGACAAGTTCTGTTGGAGTCTTTGTTTCCCAAAAAATGGGTGTACATAATAGTGAGGTCTGTAGTTCTTCCAGAAAATCACTAAAGCTGAAATTACGCCATTCCCTCGATATAATTGTTCTATATGGTACTTTAGGCGGGTTAAAATCAATATCTGTGCAAACAAGCCGATGATCTGATAGTCCCATATCGCGAATATCTATTGATAGCGGTGAACCTCTGTTCTTTGAAATTAGTACATCTAATGTACCGCCCGCATCGTGAGTTGGCCCGTCGACCCATTGGCGGCATCCAAAGCTGGCTAATAAATCTAAGAATTTAACGGTGTTTGGTGATGACACGCGTTCGAGACGAATATTAATATCACCTGTTATAATTAGTATGTCAGAAAGTCCGACTGAGAGTTCCAAAAAACGTGAAAACTCATCATAAAATTCGACAGAGATTGGTTTCGATCCGGGCCTGTACAAAGTGCACAACAGAAACGACGTACCGGAAGAAGAAACCCTACAACCAGTATATTCAAACGTGCTAAATGTACCAAGAGCAACTTTAGTTAGCCGCAGTCCTTGTCGGGCTATAATCGCTACCCCCCCGTGGTTCACGTGAGAGATTTTATTTGATGGTTCCTCCGCGCTAGGTCGGGCCTCCTCTAGCACCACATACCCTAGAGCTTGGAGTCTCTTAATTGAGTACGAGTCACTATTCTCGTGCCAGGTTTCCGTGACGGTAAGGATGTGGAGTTTTTGATCTCTGAAAATATCGTCCACCACTTCTAATTTGTTATTGAGGGATCGCGCATTCCAGGAACCTATCGCAAGCTGTCTACTCTTATAGTTAGCATGTCGTTCTAATCGAATTTGATTTAAGTTGTGGAATTTATCAGAATCGCGGAGGGATTTGGTCCCTAGATTATTCTGTTCGTCGGTTGAGGAAGCTTCCTGAAAATAGTGTATTGACGGAGAGTTATTATTATTACTATTACTATTATTTTGATGAATTTTTGGAACGTTTTGTTCCTTCCTACGGAAGTATTTCGTTTTCTGCCCCCCGCGGCACCCCCTATATCTAAATTTCACATTAGTATCACGATTGTACAATGTTACTTTTGCAGGCACCAAAGGGTTCACCAATACACTGTCACTTCTTAAGTCACCAAGTATCGTACCACATTGTTCTCTTCTGATGGTAAACGTCTTGTTGGGTCTGAGGTTATACAGCAGTATTTTGGCAGCTATTATAGGGTCCAATACACTTTCACTATTGAAACTGAGAAGCGTGGTCCGGTCATAAACAATACTGTTTATAACTACCATAGCTCCAAAATACCCCTAATAAATCACTTTGCACTGTCACAGAACACTTGTCACTGTTCGAGAGTCTTTCACTTTACACATGTGGCTAGTGCCTCTGACCATTGACCGATGCTTTCGAAGCGATGGGTTTTCAGTGCCATTTTGAAACAATATTTGTGATTTAACTTTAAAACATTAGAATACTTCTAGTAGAACTTGCATTAATCTCGCAATCGTGACTCTAAAAATTATTTTATTTTTATACACCTCAGCTTAAACTTAACGTGGTTATTTTAAGCTATATTTACAAAAGAAAAATTAAGAACTTCTCCAATATGTAAAAGATGTTTCTATCTATCCATTCCATTGCTAATATGATTTTTTGTCTGTCAAGCTGTATCCATTATCTAGTAAACAAATTTAAATTTTATATAGCATGTGTATTTTTTATTTCATACTTTATTAAAATGCTGAATGGTTTATCAATTTGGTCTCAATCTTACCCGAGTCTGCTCCAAAAGACGGCTGAAATTGGGGCTGGCTAGCGGGCCGTACAAGTACCAAAAATACTTAACAGCAGTAAAGCCGAGTTTTGATACCCCCCCTTAAGTCG